>JAKOGI010000234.1:557500-567500 GCA_029747015.1 Carnegiea gigantea | reverse complement strand
TTTTTTTTATTTATTTTTGGTTTCAATTTAAGAACTACCCATTGATTATTGTTTCAGATGTGTAATTAGTGTCCATGGGCTTCAATTTATGATTATAGATCTCAAATTAGCTTCTGAATTTTTTTTATTTTTTGTGATGCACCATTGCTGTTTCTCAAGGTGGCAGTTCTTCATTACAGCCTTCTCTTCCACCTTCCCTACCACCTCCACCGCCACCACCTCCACCTCCAGCTCCAGATAGCCCTGACTTGAGGCAGCTTTGATGTAGTCAAAATGCCAACAAAGCGTAAGATAAAATGATTTATATTGGTGATGACATCTGCAGTATCCCACTATCACCTTGTATTGCCTCCTCTTCTAGTGAAGGTTTCCACCTAGTTGAGAGTTCCTCAGCACTGCATGAATCAAAGAGTGCAATAGTTGAGGAGATTGATGATGAAAATTGGGCTGAGACTAAGTCACAATTTGAGGAAGAGGATCAAGAACATGTTTCTAATAAATCTTCTCATGCTCTCGAAACAAATTAAATCAAACACTCACAAATGGTTCATGAATAACTTCTCAGAACTTTATTTTTAACAAAACAAAATAAGAAAAGCTAAATAATATTCATACTTGCATATAACATTTCTAAAATAAAAATAGAGTTGATTCCATTCCAAAACTGCTCATCAAACAGCAAGACTGGGACCTGATTCTATTCCAGTTTTCACCAAATAACTGGGTTCAAGATTCAAGTTCTATACACAACCCCCTAAGATTCAAGTCCTGATTTCATTCCATTCCACTTTTCCTCATCAAATAGGGCCTAAGTCTAACCTCTCTCGTCTTATCCTCTCTAGATGCCACTTCTCCTTTGTTCATAGTCACTTCACTTCTTATCCTTTCTAATCTCATGTAACTTGTCTCGTGTAATGACACATATATCCAACAAAGCATCCTTATCTCTGCCACCTTCATCTTCTTAACTTGATACCGCTAAAATTTTTTTTATTCCTTCCCTACCACTATATTAATAGTTTGTACCCAAAATATGACTCCATTGCATGAAAACTTATCATCGCAGACAAAACATTGTGTTTGTTTCTTTTCCTTTGAATCAAGGATAGTCACTAGGTACTCCCTCCAAAAAAAAAGCTTGCCAAGAGAGAAAAATATAGCCATAGTTTCTTTTAAATTTGATATAATTTATTTAACATTACAAAAAAAAAACATTTGCTTTTCCATTTAAAAGAATAAAAATCTAATGAACAAATTTTCCTTTAAATCTTAGAATTATAATTAATTCTTTAAACATTTTAACTAAAACCTTTTTCTTTTCTACAGTTCTATTTTATTTTTACAAAGATTATAAGAACCCTAGTTTTGAAGTAATTTTCTCATTACATTCCAAATCAGCGGAAAGAGAGAGAGAGAGATATAAAAGTCCCTGCCTTAACCCAACCTAGACCACTACCCACTCATCCCTGCTGCCTTCGACCATAGTCACCCGGCTGCTAGACTATAGGTTGGAGTCGCCCTCAACCATCGAGTAGTCTGGTGGCTCATCAAGCTCCCTCAACCCCTTCACTACTGTCGCCCACTCATCTATTTCCTCATAAACCCTAACTAATTAATTAATTTCTCTACAAACACCACCACAACTTCCCTTTATCTCACATTCCAATTGATTCTGGCCAATTTGGCTAGCTAAGCCCTCTTCTTTTCGTGGGCGAATCAACCCACCTAGCTTATTCCCACTCTTTCCAACTTTTTTCCACTCAATCTCACTTCTTCCCATTCATTAAAATAAATACCACTCATTCATACTCTGAACCACTTCCACGTATTTTTATTATAATTTTTATTGTTAATATCAATAACTATTATCGTCGGAATTATCATACTTAAATAATATTAACATTAATTCTTATTATGATGAATTATTGTCTTTATTATTAATTAATTCTTATTAATTAATTATTAGGATAAATCATCATTATTATGATTAATCATTTTTATTAATTATTAATTATTAAACAACACTTATTAATATTAATGGTTTATTTTATTAATTGTTATTACTATTACCATTGACAATTATTATTATTCCTAATATTGTTGATTACTAACTTTAGAAATATTTATTCTTATCCTCATTATTATTATTAATGGTAATAATTATTATTATGTGTAGTAATAATTAAAATTATTATTACCATAAATAGTAATTATTATTGCAATTATTACTAATTTTCATTGATAATGAAAATTATTATAATAATAATTATCAATTATTTTATTGATTATTAATATTAATACTAATATTAATAATCATTATTATTATTAATAATTATTATAATTATTACTAATAAATTTAATTAGAATTATTGTTGCAATTATTATCGTTAGTTTTTATAACATTATCAATTTTTTACTATTTATTATTTTTTATTATTACTTAATAATTAAAATTATAATAAAAATTATTCATAATCATTGATAATAATTATTATTAAAAGACAATAATATTAACAATAATTATTATTAATACTAGCATTTACAATTATTCTTATTATTACTAGAAAAAACAATGAATATCATTAATATCAATATTAATTATTATTTTAAATATTACAAATATTCTGTAATAATAATAATTGTTATGGTAATACTTATAATTATAATAATTATTATTAATGTTGATAATGATAATAATTATTACTATTAGTATTACTTTTGATGTAATATTTAAAAGTTATTATGATTATTGTTATTAATACTTGGAATAATTATTGGAATAATTATTGTTAATGATTATTACTAATTATTATATTTTAAATTTTTTTATTAATTACTAATTGTTTTCATAACAATAATCATTACTAATTATTAATTAATTGTATTTTATAAGTATTATCAACTAATGAAAACTTTAATACTAATTATTTTTTATATTCTAAACAATAATGAATTATCATATTCTAATTAATTTTAAAATAATAATTATTAATAGTTATTATTATTATTTTTATTAATTATTTTTGTTATTGTTTCTTCATGGTGTTAATTATTATTCATTTTACTGATTATTATTAATATTACTAATTATTATTTTTTATTATTTTTGTTATTCATTAATATAAATGATTTATTATTATTATTATCAACAATTATTATAATGTTTATTGTTAATAATATTATTATTTGTTATGATGGCTATTACCAATATTCATTAATAATAGTAAGTTTTAGAATAATTATAAGAATAAAAATAGTTATTATTAAATTTAATATTAATTTTAATATTAATGATTATTATTATAAATATTAACAAGTATTATGTTGTTATTTTAATTTTTATTATAATAATTTTGATTATTATTTTTAGGATTACTAATTATCATTTTTATTATTACTAATTATTATTAATATTAGTAATTTGCCAGTTTTATTTTTTTATTATGATGTTGTTATTAAGTGTAATGATAATAACTAGTGTTAATTATAATTATTACTGTATTTATTACGAATATTCATTAGTAATTATAATGGTAATAATAATCATTATAGTAAGTATAATTATGATAACTATTATTAACTTTACAAAATAATAAAAATTATTACTATTGCTATAAATGTTAATATTAATATGAATTATTATTACTAATATTAATTGGGATTATTATTATAGTTACTGTTGTTAATTATTATTATCATTAGTAATTATTATTATTATTAATTATTATTATTAATGATTCATTATTATTTTATTATGAACCAATGATTTTATTATTAAAAATTTGTTAACTACTATTATTATTAATTATTAATTATTAAAAGGATTAACAGTAATGATTTTTAAAATAATTATTACTATTATCACTATTTAATTAATTAATTATAAATCAATAATTAGTATGATTTACTGTTATTATTAATGTTAGTCATAATAATAATTACTATCTTAATATTATTAATTATTATTTTATAATAATTAACTATTATTATTATTAGTAATTAGTTATTTTTATTATTGTCAATATTAATATTAATTATTATTTTTTGCAGTGACAATAATAATTATTAATATCAATAGTAATTATTATTATAGTTATTACTGATATTTATTACTAGTGATAATTGTTACTATAATAATAATAGTTTTTCACTATTAATATTGATAGTTTGTAATCATTATTAATATAATATTAATATGAATGTTAATATTAGTTATTAATATTGATATTACTGATTATTATTGTTATTGATACTAATGAGAACTATAATTATAGTTATTTTTTTAATTATTATTCTTATTAATTATTATTATAATTAAATATTATTTTTTATTATTATTTAGTAACAATAACTATTATTAATAATTATTATTATGTTACATAAATCGTTAACATTACTAATATCAATACTCTTGCTCTTACTCCCTCCTTTTCACTCCCACATCCAACAAACCACACCTTTCCACTCCCACATCCAATAAACCATTGTTACCCACTCCCACCCATTTCTTCCTGGTCCTTCCTATTCTCACGCATTCCACGCCTGTAATATACCCACGAAAAGAATAGGCCTAAGATGTCAAAAAAATGAGGTTTTGATTGAAAGCTTCCAGAAAATCGAGGCAGAGGCCCGCGAAGGGCTCCGGAATATGGAAGAAAAAAGAGTGCATAAGTAAAGAGAAATGTTGGCTCACCCCATTGAACTCGGAGGTGGTTGACAACCGTGGGGGTGCAGTTGCTACTACTGGCCGGCCTCTCACTGCCATCGCTGGTGTTCTGACTTCTGCAGTTGCAATAGTTTCCTTTTTTGGCTAATTTTTTGTTTCATTAAGTTAAAATGTTAATTTTCTTATTTTTTATTTACTATTTCAAACCTTTTTGCAGAAAAAAAACGCATAAAAGAAAAACGCAAAGTTTACATATTGCAGCAGGTGAACAAGTCGTCCGATGTTAAATTGGACAAAATCGTAAAACATAGTTCAAAAGGAAAACACGATGAAAAATGGGGGGAAAACCCAAAATATGATGGCAATTAAGTCTCAGAACTCTGTAATCAAAGCCTCTTGGGATTGATAGTGTGTTATATTGAAAATGTTTAAGTGACAATCAAAGGAATATGGACAAGCAAAATTTATTGATAATAGTCATGATGATTGATTGCAAAATTGTACCATCGTAATGACTGAGGTCCACGAAATAGGCCCTTAAGATTCCAAGTGTAAGAAAAATGCTATGCAAGAAATGAATGATGAAAAATAGCAAGAGGAAAGACTTTGACTATGCCAAAGGAGTTATTATATTAGAAAAAAAATATCTAAAGGAGATATATAAACATGAGCCATGCTCTCAAAATATATGTAAAGCTTGATCTCTGGAAAAAATTAGCAAATACTTTCCCTTCACCTTTTGAAAAGGGAAATTAGGATATGCTTGCATATGCAAGGAATAATTATTGAGGACGTAAACCTTCTTAAAGTACAAATGATTTAGCAAGTCTTGAAGATTTTCCCAAGTAAAAACAAGAAAGAGCAAAACGAAGCGTTATTAAGGAAAAATGAAGGCATACATGCGTTTTTATGAGGGACTTCTGTGAGTAACTATTTATGCAAGATAGCAAAGGCAAATGGTAAGATGAATTGATCAAGAGGATCCTTTAAGAAATTAAAGAGGAAATTGGCAAGGAATGTCAATTTTACAAAGGAAATCTTTTTTAAAGTGTTTCATAAAATTATACAATCACTTTTAAACAAGAGTGAACACCTTAGATATGTGAATGGACAAAACATATCATAGTTCCTAAAGAAAGCACATATTGCAGGGGCCGAGTATGAAGCTCATTGTGAGAATTCAACAAAAGAAATTACTAACAGAAGAATGTGGAGCAATCAACACTTACAATGTTTATTCATGCCATAGTAGCATATCACTTATATCAAGGGAGAGAGAGCAATCTGAACAAATTGAAGATAAGTGGTCAAGAGTAATGAACGAGTTTTCAAAGGTAAACAAGGTATGTCTATTTTTTGTATGGTTAATAATGATGTTCATGCATATGGTGAAAAGGAAACATTTTATGAATAACTATACATATATAGGTTACGAATGCTTTAAGCAGATTGAATCGATAAGTAAATGAATACAATAAAAGTGGTTCCAAACAGGCTATATCCTCGATTAAAATCAGTTAAAAAAAGGGGTCCCAAAAGTGATACATCCCCTGACAAAGATAAAATTAATGGACTCTAAAGTAGACCTTATCAATGGGTCAAGGACCCGCCCGACCCGCCCCTCAAAAATGAAGGTTAGGGTTGGTCTTTTTTGTCTCTGACCCATCCCGACCCTCAAATTAAGGTACCTGACTATAATGAGGATCGGGCTTGAGTAAAGGTTTTGACCCTCTGAACCGACCCGCTGACCCTCACTTTTTTAAAAAAATTAAAAATTAAAATAAGAGTAATATACTTTGAGTTTCATTTGTTCAAAACTTTTTCGCTTTCATTTTCCAATCTCCCCTTAGCATCTTCCCCTCCATTCACCTCATGCTCATCAAATCTCACAGGTTCGTAACCTTCTAACGCTCCCTCTCTTAAATTTGGAGTAGTCATTTTAGTTAACTAATCGGTCTATTGGTTTAATGACTAAATTATGCATTAGAGTGTTTGTCGTTGTGATATGCTTCATTGGAGCATTATATCATCATTTGACCTTTTATTTTATAAGATGTTTAATATTTGACCTTTATAATAAAAAGAAAAGTTAGTAAAAAATCTCATTTTCTATATCAGAAGGTTTGAGAGTCGAGTATGACCCGATAACCCGACAGCACCCGCAGGGTCAGGGTCAAGGCCAGGGGTATGCCGACCTACATGAAGGTCGGGTAGGGTCAAGGTCGAGCAAATCCTATCTGTCGGCCCTCATGACCCGACCTTCAATCTGATCCGACCCTCAATTTAATCAGGTCTACTCTAGAGTTTGCACCTCTTCAATCACCAACAAGTATAAGAAGTGCACATGAGCTCATTGATAAATAGATCCCACCAAATTGACTTTATAAACGTGTGATTGAGAAAGAATGATTAAGAAGGTACTAGAAAACTATTACTATTTAATCTGAAAGAAAGTGAATTTAAAATCATTGAGCAACTCACTGACGTTAAAGTTATGTTTTTACAGTATAGATTTAGGCATACTAGGGTTCAACTCAATCTTCAAAAATGTTTTTATGTTTTTGGTTATAGTTAATGAAGACTCAGAGAAAGCTATAAGACGGAAAAGAAAGAAAAAAGTTAATGTCGACATCAAGAGTGTGATTTCTGACTAACAAACAAGATGATAACCATACAATCTAGTTAGCTTTTCGTTATTCACTAAACCAAACCTTGGGACATGACTTTTTAAAGTTCATGGCAAGCAAGTCATGATTTTTAAGTTCAATGCTTTTAACACTTCTGAAAGAGAACTTGAGTTCATAAATGAAGTTTGTACAACATGATTTTTACGAAGTTGCTCTTCAAGACAGATCCTCATGACAAATTTGTACAACATGATTTAAATGCTTATGGGCTCTTCATGACAAGTACTTCTAAAACTAAGTTTTTAAAGGATTTTTGTTAAGGTAATATTAGCCTCAACATTTTATGTTTCAAAAAAACAAAGTTACTAGTTTTATGCAAAGTCTTGAAGAGCCTTCTTCCTTTCAAGGGTTGGGTAATAATGTCCTATATATGGAGAAGGCATCTTTCCACTACTCATTCCTAATAAACAAAATGTTAGTTAAAATCATGTGCCTATTGGTTAGGGCTTTACATTAATTAGGCATAGTTTTATTATGGGACTATAATCCTCCCCTTGCAAAGAGGGTGTACACAGTTCTATCAAGCAAGACGACGCCTAGTTCTAATACGAGCATCCCAAGCTGTACCATAATCTCATTCCTTAAAGGAGTAAATGATGCAATTTAGTTGATCCCAAAGCAGTCAATTTCTAATCCACTTGAACCAAAATGCAACCGCTCGTTTGACTCAGTTCCTTATTAGCTTTTATCCTCCCATGTGAGGTAATAATGCACCCTATGCTTTAAATTGGACTTCAGGGATGCCCTTTGGGGAAGAAAGAACATTAACTCAGCAAACAAGAACCAACAAACGTGCTGGTGTAACAGTGTATGTGAGAGCTTCTTCCTTGGAAACATTAGTTAGTTGCCAAACAAACAATATTTCCCGATCTTTGATCACATGTTAGCAGTTTATCTTATGTTACGTGCTAACTACAACTTATTTCTTTGAAAGCTTGTCTTATGTCACACGGTGATGATAACTTGTCTTCTCTCATAAAATATTACATAGAAAAAAGACACAAAAGAATGTGCAAATTTATAAAATGTGTATATTAAACCTCATGTATATGCCTAGCAACATGTGATTTAGTTTCTAAACTTTCTTACCCGTAAACATAGATTAATTGTTCAAAAAAAGTAAATTTTTTTTAGAACTAGTTACGGAAGCGAAGTTCCTACCACGTATGAATTTTATTAGCAATTTTATTCATGTACTGATCTTAAATTATGTTGGAGTATGCAAGTAAGTCTAATGACCTTCTAAGTTATGGTTTGGATTTCTTAAGCTACAAAGAAGAGATTCATCCAATTTTCATTAATTGTTTTTATGTGAAATAGATTCGTCTAACTAAGCACTCATGGTTTTCAAGTGGATTGATTGCCTTTGCCTCACTAATCCCAATGGATTAAATGATATAATGTCAAGGTTAGGATTCTCTATTAGTCTTTTCAAACAAGTCAATTCCAAACAATGTGAACAGTGAGTTCAAACCTCATTATAATTTTCATGTTTTAGGAACGTAAATCTTAAAATGCCCTAATTTTAATTAGCTATAGTACTATATGACTCCTCTTCTTGTTTTCGTCAAATTCTCACCTGATCGATAGCCAATTAAGAAATTAATATCGCATTAGCAAGTGGACAAAATAAGTTGGGATATAAAAAACATAAAAATATTGCCACAATACAAATTAGATTGGATCCGACCGAAGCCAATTTAATATGGTTCGACCTAGATTAGATTCAGAGCGAACATCTGGTTGCATTGATGTGCAGAGCTAGAAATTAATCTTATTTGGATATCCCTACATATGATCCATATATGATTCATTGCAATCACTATTCATGAGTGTTTCTTGTTAGGATGGGTTTCTCAATCTCTTGGATTGTATTGTGGACCAAAAAAAGTATGCCTTAATTTTGATTTTTTCCCCCTTATTTTGTATATTGGGTAAGTTTTGATTGGTAACTAATCAGCATTTACCGGCGCATGCACCGGGATCAACTAATATAAGGAGTCGTAGACTTGAGGTAATCACAAATCACTGAAACAATTAAAATATTCAATCAAAGTTCCTATCCTCAATTACATGTTTTGATTAATCAAACAAAAACACTATTATTCCGAACTAGTGTTAAGAACGAACATAGTTTTTGATCCATTGTAATGCACTGTCCAAACCAGGTAGGCATGTCACCGCTATGGATGTCAAACTAGAACGGTGCAGTGGAAGCCTTGACTAGAATCTAGACAAAGTTGGTGGAGTAGTTTCTGAATCATGCATTTTTATACATACTTAAAAACGTGTCCATAAAAGCCTAAACATGTACAAACAAAAGACAATCATACTTGTATTTAGTAAACATAGTCCATGTCATAGATAAATAATAAGGTCTACCTTTTCGGCTTGATTATCCAGAAAGCATTTAATAACTAACATTCTTAGATGCTCATGTAGAACCCTTATGGCTTCCAAAAACCTTAAAATGGTGAGATCATGAGCTCCTCAAGTCTAATGAATATTTCTTACCTTCCCTAACATTACACTTTGCACATCATAGGGTTCACACATAATCTCATAATGAATATATCACCAAGAATCAGAATCTAAAATATGCCATATAGCATATGAAAGGTAACATAAAAAGAAAATCACGCTTCAC
>JAKOGI010000234.1:525000-555000 GCA_029747015.1 Carnegiea gigantea | reverse complement strand
CAGGGAATTATCGAGTGTTTGGCTAAAACACATGTCTAGTATCCCCCTTTTTCTTTTTTCTTTTTGGGCTGAAGATCCCTTCTTCTTTTTCCTCCTCTTCAACTTAGTAACTCATAGGTTTGAGCCCTAAACAAAAAGCCCACTTGACTCTGGCATTGAACAAGCCAATTCAACCCGTAATCTCGCATAACCCCATGTTGACCCCCATTCTAAACTATTCTTCTAATTTCACACAATCACATAATAATTGGAAAAATTTCAAAAACTATTTCACATATATTCACACTTAATAAACACGCAAAAATTAATCTCATGTTGCTCAAAGAATAATACTTAGCTAATAAAATTATTAATCTTAATAGTTAGCTCTTAATAGAAATTTCTAGGCTATTACACTCTATCCCTTTAAAAGAATTTTGTCTTTGAATTCTAAAGCCTGGGGTATAGTAAAAACTAGGTTCACAAACACATGGCACAAACCACACAACCTCATCAGCAAAATCCAAAACTTTACAATTAAGTATAACTTTCAAATTTAAAAAAAAAAAAAAAGAAGTAATGGTATCTCCTCTCTTCATCAATTCTTTTCAAGCATCTACTCATTCCATTAACGCACCAAGGGCAAATCGCGTAGAAGAGAGGCAACTGAGTTGGCATGGATAACCACATCAACTTATTGTAAACGAACATCAACTTCAAATTTATACATCTAAAGGATTTCATTTGTGGCAACTCAAACAGATCAATCCACAGTCATGTGCCCAACTAAGTCAAGTTCACTCTAGAGCATGAAGAAATAAACTATTTTCGGGTCAAGTCAATTAGCTGGGGGCTTGCATATAGCATAGACTAGTAGAGACATCACATAGCATCTCCTAGCATCACACTAGTAAAAATGCCACTCTAAATGAGATCCTAAATCACATTGACACTACATAGAACAAAAACTCAACTCCTTGCAAATCACAAATAATCAACAACATTAATCAATACTACATGCATATGATGGGCAACAGAGGTATAGTACACTCCTCGTACATAAGTCGTTTAAAGAAGGTGGTGACATTGTATTGGCATAAGGTTCCTATATCTAATGATGTATTTATAGAAAGACTACTTATTCAACTTCTCGGCTAGGGTATTTCATATGGGGATTGTCATTGAAGAGCCTTCCAGTTCATGTGGATTATGGAATATAACATGACAAGTAGCATAGGGGCTAGCTGAGCAATTACCCAGTGCTATTAGGCTAATGCCTTCCGTTACTCTTATGATTGTAATTAACAAAACGAAAGATCTCCGACTAGAATGTATAGTTAGAAGAATAATAAGTGGAAAAAGTAATTGATACAATCCTAAAAGGATGTGTAAAAGTTATTAGCCTTAGTATTTCACTATAAGAAACTTATCATCCTTCTACATTTATCTAACCACTCATAACAAAGTGTGGCAATAAAAATAGTGGAGTTAACTGCTGAGAATTGGCCCCATGTATAATAAGAGTAGGAAAAACATACCTGCTTTTATAAGGGTGGACATTTGCTATGGGCTTATTTCCACACATATTAAGTGTGGCAGTTATGTCTCCTTAATTGTGCTATACTCCCATGCTTAATAAGCGTGGAAGCCCAATACATATTTCAGCAAACTTAAGGGGCGTGACTTATTCACTATTTTCATTTAGTTGCGTAAACACTTCCCTCTCCTCATATCCCTCTTTAACAACTATCCTTCTCTTTATCAACTCTATGCAGAGCTTCCCATAAAAATTAGGGTTTTTGTAATTGTGAAGCAACCATTGAATTGATCGAAACAAAGCAATTATCGGCATAAAGTAAGGTTAATCTGGGTCAATCACAGTGAATTGTGGGTAATTTTGTGATAGTCATTGTTGAATCTCAGTGGAGGAGCACGTATAAGTTGGCAGCGGTCAATCTCTAGTCTTTGCATCTTGAAGGTTTTCTCTCTCTCCCTCTCCCTCCCCCTCCCTTTCTCTCACTGTCTCTATTATCCTTCTTACTATCGTGATAGGTTCATAGTGATGATTATGTATTGTTTGCTTTTACAAGTCTGAGAGCCTTTGAATTTCTGTATTTTTGTAATGATTTTTTATATTTATGGAAATTGAACAAGCATTTGATGCATGTTGAGTTGTAGTTTGCACATGAAGATGTTTGAATTATAGGTCTACTCTTTTTCTAGGTCTACATGGTGTTCATTTAACTTGTTGTCATATGGGTGATTTTCAAAGAAAAAGATGCAGTATAAAGAACACAATGGGTCTATAATGTGCACCGAATCCCTCTCCAACAGCAATAACCTAAGAAATTTAGAAGTGGCAACCCATTAGTATCTTGTTAAGTATAATGAATTTAATTACCCAAGTTGTCCATTTTCCCAAGTGTAGTTACATACAACAGAATAAACTGTTAAATGCAATTGAAGCCTCCTTTGACTACAAAGAAGGTGTGTGTTCTTCTATTCCACTGCGTAAGCTCTCCTTGGGGATATAACCTATGTGCACCGAATCACTTGTTATTAATTTTGAAGAGGTGTCCAAAAGCATATCAATGTTGATTATGTACTTTTATTGATGTGTCAAAATGTTTTCTGTATGCACATGCCCATTCTCAGTAGCTTGGACCATACCATATGCTTTATGATGCTCCTATTTGTGGCATTTTAGATCTTGCCTGTAAGTCTACAAGATTCTGTGAATGAAGCCATTACAGGGATGGTTTATCTTCATATGGGATATCTATGTGCTCCTCTACGATACTTTGTCTTCATGTTTGATGGTTTAGAGAGTGTTGTAAGTTGCCATAATACTCCTTTCTGGGGCATTCCAGGATCTTGTTCAAAATCTACAAGATGGTGACATTGAACTTAAGTCATGATGGTCACTAACATTGTTTTAGAGGGATATCTATGATTTTGTAAGTGTTTTGGAGGTAAAAGATTTGGAGACTCTCAGGACTTGCAAAATAAAGATTACTATACAGACTTTTTAAGGATCTTTTGAAAGATGTGCAGTAAAATGTTAAGTGCTGATAGTGTGCTCACATATTTGGAGTCTTATGAAAAGTGCTCGTGATACAATGTTTTCCCTATGTTTGGACTATCAACTAAAAGACATATATTACAGTTAAGGTATTAAGTGTTTATAATTAATGCACTCCTTCTCATCAAGTTATGATAACATGTTACCCCTTCCATGTACGACATGTTTAAATGTTACTGATTCAAATTTTATCTATTTAGGTTAGTATTTGTAATCAAACAAATGAAAAAAAGTTGGATTAATAAGGACATGAGATCTAGAGAATACATAGCTGGTATTGAAACATTTTTGGATTTTGCATTTGCTAACACTGAGGGAAGTAGCGTGATACTTTGCCCATGTAATCAGTGCAAGCTTGGACGGAAATGTTGGTTTTATAGAAATGTTGTGACATATCATCTTATGTTTTATGGAATTTTGCTGAGCCACATTGTTTGGGTGCATCATGGAGAGCCAATCTCTCATTAATCACCTTCTTCAATACCTTATACTAGAAGCCGCATGGACACTAATATTGATGCTAGCTATTTGGGTAACATTGATATCGAGGGATTGTTGAATGATGTTTTTAGGCTAAAGAAGCAAGGATGTATTCAGGATGATGCTAATATGTATAATGTTGGAGATCTTATGGTTAGGGAGTATGATGAATTCGATGATGAGCTTGGTTCTGATTATGTAAGGAGCAAGGGAGAACAATGTAAAGATGCTGGGTATAGACGATTAGTAGAGAAAGCAGAACAACAATTATATCTAGGATCACAGTTTTCTAAATTGTCTTTCCTTTTGCACTTATTCCATTGAATCTACGCATGGGTGCTCTATTAAGTCATTTGATATGTTGCTTCAACTTATACCTAGTGTATTCCCTCAAATTGATCGTTTTCCATCCTCATGTGGTAAATGTAAATAGTTGACCAAAGATTTAGGACTTCACTATGAAAAAATCCATATCTGTCCTAATGATTATATCTTATATTGGGATGGTAGAGAAAACCAAGATGAGTGTGACAAGTGTCAGACTTCACGATGGAAGGACAAGGATAAAAAATTACCAAAGAAGGTGTTACGCTATTTTTCCCTTATTCTAAGGTTACTTAGGATGTACAAGTCATCCAAAATAGCAGAGAACATGGTTTGGCATTATGAGTACAGGGTAAAGATTGGAGCCCTAAGGCATCCAGCGGATGCAAAGGCATGGAAAGAGTTTGATGAAAAATATCCACATTTTACGGCTAATCCACAAAATGTCATATTAGGTCTTGCAAGCGATGGGTTTAATCCTTTCCATGTTATGAGTAGTACTCATAGCACTTGGCCTATGTTGCTAATCCCCTATAACCTTCCTCGATGGCTTTGTATGAAACAACCCTCCATTATTTTATCTATGATCATCCCAGGTGAAAGGGTACCTGCCATGGATATTGATGTATACCTTCAACCTCTTATCAAAGAATTGTTGTAACTCTGGGAAGGGTAGATGCGTTTGATGCATACACCATGACACACTTTAAGTTGCAGGGGGCTCTTCATTCTACTACTAATGATTTTCCTGCATATGCCAATTTATCCGGGTGGAGTTCAAAGTAGCGCTTTGCTTGTCTAACTTGTGCTGAAGGTACACAGTCAATGTGGTTGGAAAATGGGCATAGATTTTGCTACATGGGTCACTGAAGATGGCTACCTATAAACCACTCTTTTCGATATGATGCTGTTGGGTTTAACGGGAGTGTTGAGTGTAATTCTGCACCTAAGCTTATAAGTAGAAGTGCTATTCTAGCTCATTTAGAAGGTAGTACTTTTACATATGGTAAAAGTGGAAATCAAACTGCAGAGGTTGATGAAAAAGATGAATAACAAATTTGGAAGAAAAGGAGTATCTTCTTTAATTTGCCATACTGGGAGTATAATAAATTTCGCTATAATTTGGTGTGATGCATATTGAGAAGAACATCTGTGACAACTTGCTTGAGACTTTACTGAATCTCGATGGAAAATCTAAGGACAATTTGAAGCCTCGGAAAGATCTTGAAGCGTTAAAACTAAGGTAAGAACTCCATCCTATTGTACTGCTTAATAGTAAATATGAACTCCCTGCTGCTCCTTATACTTTGTCATTCAAAGAAAAGGCATGATTATTAAGTGTCTTGAAGCATTTAAGTGTTCCTGATGGATATGCAAGTAACATCTCTCGATGCGTTAATTTAAAAGAGCATGAGCTCTTCAATCTTAAGAGCCACAATTTTCATATTTTGATGCAAGATTTACTTCCTATTACATTAAGAGCAGCTAAAGATTCAGATGTTGTTGATGTTATATTAGCGCTATCAACATTTTTCAAGGAATTATGTGCAAAAGAGTTAACTGTGGAGAAATTAGATGAAGTTGGAGCTAATGTAGTTGTGATATTGTGTCGAATGGAAAATTTATTTCCTCCCAGTTTTTTTTTACTATCATGGTCCATCTAATTGTGCACTTAACTCAAGAAGCAAAGCTCAGAAAGCCAGTGCTATATAGGTGGATGTACCCAATTGAAAGGTCAAAATTTACACTTTTAATTTACACTTAATTACACGCTTTCTCTATATTTAGTTATAATTTTATATTAATTTCTCAATTATTGTAGGTTTTTGGTATGCTTGAAAGCACTGGTTCGTAATAGAGCACAACCTGAGGGGTCAATAGTGGAAGGACATATTGCACAAGAGTGCATAACTTTTTGCTTGATGTACTTTCAAAGGGTGGAAACAGTTTTCAACCATCCACAAAGGGATGATGATAGCCATCCCAATAAGGATACGTATTTATTTCTGGTGGGCAATCAAAAGGAATGGTGGAAGCAATCGAATTAGATGAACTAAGTCTTAAACAAGCTCATCGATATGTGCTGCTCTATCTTGATGGAATTGATCAATATTAACCGTTAGTAGTAATCATCAACCAATAAGTAAATTTATTATTCAATAGCGTATAATATTGAGTAATACATTGATCAATTTCAGGCTATTCTTCAATGAACGAATGACCTCTTATTCTCGCGAAGAAAGTGCTAGAGTAAAGCAAAAGTGGTTAGTTGAAGAATTTCCTAACTGGTTACAAGAAAGGAACTCTACTATGGCTTGTAGGTTATGCATTAGTGTTTTACCATTATCCAATTCTTCTAGTGAGTTTTCCCATTTAATACAGGCATCAAATATGGAAAACGATGATCTAGAATGGAGACGTTCTAGGGTTGTGGCTCGTCGCCCAAAGTCGATTGGAAAGAGAATGAACGTATTCATTATTAATGGATATCGTTTTCATACTCAACGTAGAGACAAGGGGGAAAAACTTAGAATTTTGGTGCCATGGTGGAAGTTGAAGGAAAAACTCATTATGGAAAAATCAATGACATCATTGAATTGGATTATAATTCAAAGTGTAAGGTTGTGTTATTTCGATGTGATTGGGTAAACGTGAACTCCTAGGGATTGAAGAAGGATAGAAGAGGGCTCACTATTGTGAATTTCTCACACAAGATACATGAAGGAGGAGCTTTAAAAAATGATCCATATATTTTATCATCTCAAGAAACAACAGGTGTTTTATGTTGGTGATGAGAATGATAAAGGCTGGGAGCATGTAATTAGGGTGAAACCAAAGGACTCCTACCTTTTAGGGTCAGTGGAAGTTGACAAAGAACTTTTCCCCAAGTACATTCCTCTAAATATTTCGAAGGATGATGATTACATAAATCCAACAAATTGGGCTACTGTTAATGAAGAGACATTAAAAAAAAAATTATGTTTGCTTATATTTCAGATTAATAAATGTGTGCTTTTTAGTTACGTGTTTTATTTGCAAAGCACACTGTCCCCATTTGTATTATTTGGGAAGACATATTTTCTCTTTTATTATTGTGTTGTGGTGTACTCAATAAACTTGGAATTTTTTTAAAATTTCTTCCAAAAGGTATGCCTAAGCTACAGCTACTTTGTAGTAACCTATTTCATTTACATATTTTTTTGGCCTATTCTTAATTTCAGTTCAACTCGTCTCTAATATGTGTTTTGTTTGCAGGTGTTGGAGATAATATAGTCATGTTTCATTCAAGGTGCACCTAGGAGGACAATCTCAAATCTATCCAAAATGAAGCACCAGCACCAGGGGATTTTATTTTGGATGACAAGAGTGATGTGGAGAATACTGATGAAGTTAATGATGAAGACAACACAACTGAGACATACTTTGATCCAGCATTTGTTCCAATTCCAGAAGGGTTTGATGACGATGAAGAGGTGTTGGTTATAGGTATTGTCTATGCTACAATATTTACCCTGTTATGTTCCATGGATGATTTGAAGTGTCTATCATATTCCCACTGGCATTGGTTAATAATTTGTGCACATGGTTAACTTTTTCGTCATATTTCCATTGGCATTGTTTAATACGAAAAGCTATGGTCCTAGCTTCTTTTTTTTTTTTTTTTTTGGGTCTTCGTTTCTTGCTAATTTTAGATGGAGATGGAAATGTTAGAAAACTTAAAGGCCGCCTGACTATCAAAGTCGTGCATGCATTGGAAGCTCCAAAGAGAGTTATTGTGCCTCTAAATAAGTTTTTCCAACCTATAAAAAGAGCTGGAAGCTTATTCAGCAGATTTCTTGCTAACGTTGCTAGTCGAGCTGATTTGTGCCCATTAAACTATAAAGAGTGGCATTTAGTACCTCTTATCTTAAAGGATTGAATTAGAAATTGCATAAGGGTGAGTTGCTCCCTCAATATTATGTTCTACTTTGAAATGTCACTTATTTCGTTTCACGTATTTCAATAACTGTTTTTTTACGTTAATGGCATGCAGAAGAAGTTTTTATTCCATTCCAATGCATCCGCTCATTCAAAAATGTTGAGCTTTGTTGGGGAAAAGTTAAGGGGTTCTAAACACTCTTTAAGGGTGAAGTACATTAAGAAGAACACAACTAGGGAGGAGTTATATGTGTTACCAATGGCTGCATCAAGTAATGGCATAGAGGTCACCCGTCCAAAAGGAGTAGGTGATCGAATGTGGGTTGGGTTTGTAGACCTTTGTTTTAGTGACCAGTTTAAGGTAATAGCGGATATTGGAGCATTGTTTATGTGTATATTCGTAAATTACTTCATTATTTTCTGTATGAATTAAAATATATATATATTATCTTGGTTTCGATTTTTTAATTGTAATTTTGTTTATAAATATTCCGAGATTGGTAAAATAGCTAGAGGGAAGGTGCTGCATACTCACACTACCAATTCACAAAGTTTTGCCATTAAGCGTGACAAATTTATAAGTCCCACAAGTGCTTATGTTGATATCGCCATGAGCTGTGCATTATTTAAACATATATCCTAACATTTTTACATTTTGCATTTGTATGCACGTTATGATTTCAACAGAAGAAACATAAGAGAGAACTAGATCCGATTGAGTGGTTTATCGATACCCATGAAAGAAAAGATAAAACTTTCCATAATGCTAAGACCACAGTGTTTCTAGAAAGTAATGATCTTAAGTTCATATGTATACGGTTAACTATTTCACATGTTTTCATAGTCCGATAATATGTTTGTGATTTAACATTTCCATTTGAAACTAATGAATTAGGATTCAGCCCTAAG
The DNA here is from genome assembly GCA_029747015.1 of Carnegiea gigantea. Lineage (NCBI taxonomy): Eukaryota > Viridiplantae > Streptophyta > Magnoliopsida > Caryophyllales > Cactaceae > Carnegiea > Carnegiea gigantea. The sequence continues at coordinate 546,308 of JAKOGI010000234.1, read as the reverse complement.
AATTATTAAAAAGAATACTGGAGATTTTGATGTTATATTCTCAGAATTGACATTGGGCATGGAGAAAGCTGCTTATCACAAACTTATGGGTGAAGACAAACATGGCAGAGTTAGGGGTTTTGGTCCTGGAGTGTTTGCAAAAGATCTGTGTAATGCGCATCACCAAGGTGAATCTTAATTGTTAGGGAAAGTCCTCCACACCATGCGAAATCAAATTAATGTTCTGACTACTAAAGTTGCTTCACAAGCTACAACTGCTCCTCATGAATCAGTACGTACCTTATTTTTATCCTAAGTAACTTAATCCATATTATGTTAAATTTTCAATCAACCCATGCATAATAGATAATGAATTGTGCTTCCTTGTGCTAGTTGCTATTGTAAAAATGTGGGCTTCATTGTGATGCAACCCTAGAAAACAGGTGTCATTGATTCCCAGGTATTGTAAAAATGTGGGCTTCATTATGATGTTGTTGTTGCATAAATATTAGCTTAATTGTGCTAGTTGCTATTGCAAAAATCTGGGTTTCATTGTGCTAGTTGCTATTGTCAAAAAGTGGGCTTCATTGTGCTTCAGTTTTTGAGGTGTTTTTGTAAATGTCAAGTAGGGGTGTGCAAAAAAACTTGAAATCGAAAACCGAGCCGAAAAATCGGAACAAAAAACCGAACCGAAAAATCGGTTAATCGAACAATTTTTCAAAAAAATCGGTTCAGTTAACCGAACCGAAAAACTTTTTCGATTTTCGGTTCGGTTACGGTTCCAGTTCGGGTAATTTGAAAATTCGGTTAACCGAACCGAAAGTAATTTTGTTTTTAAAAAAATTATACATAAAAAATTAAAAAATTTGGTAAGTGCACTTTTTAATTATTTATAAACGGTAACCAAAGTTTAATTTTTATAAAAGAATTTAAACATTAAAAAAATGAAAATTTAGGTAAAAAAGTGTACGTTTTTTTATTATTTGTGAACTATTAATCGGGAACCGAACAGAAAAATTGGTTAACCATACCGAAAAACTGTTAACCACTTTTTCAGTTCAGTTATGGCTTGGATTTTGGACGAACCGAAAAACAATTAACCAAAATTTTTGGTTCGGTTACGATTCAGAACTTTTTTGAGCCGAAAAATTGGTTAACCAATTTTTGGTTAACCAAAACTCCGGTTAACTGGTTTTACACACCCCTAATGTCAAGTGGTTGGGTGAAGCAAAACGAGGATACTTTGCCTTGACCTGCTCATTTGTCAAATGTATATGCGCCAGCATGGACGCAACCATATGGCTATTCAACTACCTAGATCATGATGTCACCATATAAATTCCTGAATCCTAAATTTCTACAAAATTGGAGAAATTTGTGACGGAAATGTGACAACATTAGGTAACTTGGTATGTAGGATTTGGGATAAGTTAAGCTAAATCAAACTGAAATCGCATATTTGTACCCGTGATCCACAGCCCAGGAAAACTATATGCCAATTACCCCTGTTAGGATGAACTAAATATGTGCATGGAGAAAGAGCAAGATGGCACATGTATCAGCTTTTGATGTTTCTGTTTATTCCCCCCCTCCAAGATGCTTCTGATGTTTCTGTTATTTTAATCTTCTGATGGCACATGTATTATTAGATAACTGCAAGATGCTGCTTCGAAAGTAGAGTTCAGTCCTTGCACACTGTCTCAAAGTCTTGCAAGATGCTACTTTCTATTAGAAGTAGTAGGATAGTTTTCTACTACCTCATGAAAATGTTTGATGGTGTCCTTGAAGCCATTGTGTTTAATTTTCTTAGTTTTATTGGGATTTCCTATGATTCCTGTGCCGCAACACTTTCTTTTATTTTTCTTTACTTCTTTTTTTCCCTTGAAGTTGAATTATAACTCTGCCAGATTAGGACACACTCCAATACAAGTTGAATTGTTTAAATATGTACACTATGTGTGTAGAGTACTAGGTTGCCAGACGGTTCATGCAATAACACACCGCGTGATCAGAGATAGAGTCGACCTTCACCCATGTCTAGAGATGCTCTGTCAATCTCTTATGTTTTGGGTACGTTTCAAATAGTGTATTCAAAGTACTGTTGCTTTTCTAAGCTAAATACCCTATTGCCAAATGTATGTAGTGAATGAGACTCAAAGAGTCCTAACTTTAGCAAAGAAAATCAATCATGTGCAAGATGGAAACAAAGTCAATCAAAGAAAATACCGATCAGTATATAACATGTACCCTTATTCAGGTCTTGCTATGCATTAAAATTCTAACATGACCATTTATTAGTCATTGCCCAAGCCACTCAATGATTAAGTCAAATTGCGATCTCTTCATCATGGAGCTCGACATGCTACTCCTCAACAACCTGGGCATGGTTATGTGTCTGTTAAATGTGGTGGTCCTCAACAACTACCCCAACCCAACCTAAATTGTTTTAATGATGGTAGAACTACATTTAATCCCATACCTAAAGGAAATGAAAATCCTGCATTAGGAGGTACCACAGTTCTAAATAGCACACCATCAAGACTTACCCAACTAGATAACCAAAAGGTTTATCCTCCCTCCATAACTCCATAATTGCTATAATTTTCTTTTTTTTTTTAATTCCATATATGACGATTGTTTTATATATTCTTTAGAGGGCTGCCATGGAAATGAACAATCAAGTTGAAACTATGCAAGGAGATACCAAACACCACAAACAAAATGTTGTGTATCTAGTGAGCTTGGTTTCATATTTTACTAATTTCAAGTCCTTAATCTATTTCAGAATTTGTTGTTGGCATCGTGTACTTCTTCTTAAATTCAAGTCCCTCATTAGTAACGTATTTATTTTGGTAGTTGAGTCATGATGATGTGCAGAAGAACGTTGATAAGATACTCAAAAATAATCCTCATCCAATTAGACAGTATATTCGTGGTGAGAGAAAGGTCTTGGTACATTGTCTTCTTGCACGCATGGTATGCAATTTTCCTTCTTTTCTCTATTCCAGGTTTTGAGGTTGATTCAGATTGTAATATTTACAAGTTGTATATTATTATTATAGATTTTAAATGCCCACGACTACAAGGGTGATCCACAACTGATAAACAAGTTATTATGGGAGATGGACAACGCAAAAACTGTGAGTTGGCCTATTTAATTATTTTAAAATTTTATCATATCCATATAAATATACAATTTGATGCTGCAATCAGTTTTTTTCCCTAAACGAAGGAAAGTTACTCTAAATTTTTTTAAATTTTGCTATTCTACTACCATGTAATTGGGTTGGGCCAAAACGTGGCAATCTCTACTCTGTGGCGTAATTATGCACTTGTTTTAAGGAATGTTTTTGGTGGGATCAACATTGTTGGCTGTTGAATCTTGATTAGAATTGAGTATTCACTTTGAGTATTGTTATCGTTTTAATTACCGCAAGTGCACGGCGTAGGTGTAGCTAACAACCAGCAAGTACGGGTCGAATCCACAGGGAACTTGGCTTCAACTACCAGAATTAATTAGACCACTCAACCTAGGCAATCAAACTTGTGGGTTGAAGACTAAACTAAGAGAGACGATAGCGACAAAAAAGGTGAAATAAACAGTAGAATAGAAAACACTCAGGTTGGAATTAACAGCACAAATATGCCAGCGAATCAATTACTAGCCCTACTAGACATCTCCTAGGCATGCATCACGAATGGATAAATTGTCAAATAAGCACATCTCCTCCCTCTCTCAAGGGCCGAAGACTAATCCTAAAACTATGGTCGCCTATTTTCATGGGACTAAGAGTCGAAAGATTACAAGATCTACAATTTCAAATCCCGATTAGAATCCTAACTATTTTCATGTTAAAACCCCAATCATCTACTAAGACGCACTAGGTAAAGGTTTCGTCTCTCAACGCTCCCCTAAACCTCAATAAAAAGGATGAATGTTCTTTCGAACATTTCATCGAGCATGTGGCGTGTATAGCAGAATTCATAGTTGCACAACGAAGGGGGAGCAGGGATTGGGCCAGTACAAGATTTAACTACACATATTCGGCGTCAATCCCAACCTAAGTTGAGGGATTTAGCCTACAATCATATTTAATGCAACAATCGCAACAATCAATCCAACAATCATGATAACCAAACTCTAAAACAATCAAAAACGAGCGAGAGAAGAAAAGAGGGCAAGAACCTGGAATTAATTGTATAAACTGAAGGCAGAATCGAACTCCAATCCAAAATTACAATACAAGAGCGTCAAGATTAAACTCTAAAACTAAACCTAAAATCGCCTAAAGAGAGTTCTGAGAGAAAACTGAACGTGAAATTAAGCGTAAAAACTGAATGTTCTTCAAAACAGCCCCGAAGGAAAATTTAAGTCGCGTCGCGGAACGGAGGTGGCACGGTCGTGCCCCGAGGCACGGCACCACCGTGCCAAATTTCTAGAGAATCGCCAAAAGAGGCCACGTGGCACGGTCGTGTCACGTGGCACGACCACACCGTGCCATGTCGCACGATCAGGCCGTGCCATGTGGCGGCCGGTTCGGGTTGGTTGGGTATTCGTGGTTTGCCCTGTCGTGTGTGTTCGATTCTCCAGGACTTCCGTGCGACGCTTTTTTCGTAGCTTTTCTCATCTTCTTGGCACTCCTTTCTGCTAAATATTGCTCATCTTTCCGTTTCTTCAATAAAGTTCCTGAAAATATCGAAAGATGTTATATGAGTTAAAAGTATGCAAAATGAGGCCGATTTGACCCTTCCTTAACACAATTAAATGTGAAAACGGGGGAGGCAATGGGTCAAATAGGGGCTAAAAATAGTACGAAATAGAGGTTCATCAAGTATTCTCAGTTTTAGTCCTTTAATAAGCACTGTAGCAGCGAACATTGACCTTATTTGTGATTTGTGGCAATGTCTGGCAATCGAGGTCCACTGGGCACAATACAATATCCATATAGCCTCACTAGATTGATATGCTGAATACTACCAGCCGCAGTAACTTCAGATAGGAACTCCTTTTCCCCATGCTTTTCCCCTTCAATCCTTTTCACTGCAACACAAATCCCATATCCCAAAATGCCTTTGAAAATGCTTTCTGACCTTCCTCGGCCAATTAGGGCATTAAAATTATCGGTTGTTAACTTGAGCTCTTTGTACCTAAATTTGGTGGGAACTCTAGCCACCTTTCTAAGGAAGCTACAAGGGACCGAAAGCTCCCTTGACATCAACTGTCTCTATCTGTGAGAAAGAATATGATTTGGTTCCTTTAACCGGTGTCTAATCAGCCCTATGAAGATAGCAAATATGACAACAATGGCAGCCCCGAAAACACTAAAGAATTGCAAGCTAGGTCTAAGGTAAAGAGCTGTAACTGCGATCAAGGAGATGAGAGTCACAACCAAAAAGAGGGCAAGTATCTTGGATTTCTTATCATCCATCACTGTCGCATCAAAGTCAACTATGTTTGTAAGCTATGTTTGGAGGAACAGAAAGTATGCTTCCTTCTGGTTTCCTCATTTTACGGCTATTATTGTCAATGCCAAATGTTAGCTTTTAGCAAACATATCTTTCCCTTTTACACGATCAATCGCAGAATAAGCACACAAGCATTCAGGGTTGCTTAAGTCAAGTGCACATAGTATATTGTCTTCCCCTTTGATTATTTGGGCAGAAGGTGGTGACTTTGTCATCAACTTACTTAGTGCAGGCCATGAATAGGGGATATGGCTCCTAAGTAAGCTCTGGTCATACAAAATTATTCTTTTTTTTTTAATTGGGGGTTGTCCGAATTGGAATTATAAAATTTTGCAGCTAGAATATGGCTCCTAAGTAAGCTCCGTTCATTTTGTGATGTTTGAGGCTTTTCTTTCTCTTTCCCTTCAGTGGTGTCAGGTTTTTTTTTTCCTTATATGTGCATGCAATGTTGTGTTGTCAAGATTTGTTATTAGAATGAATGCCAGAAACGTATTCGGATGCTACTTCAAGATTTTTGTAATTTGTATATGTATATGTTTACAATGTATTGGCTCAATATTTTTAGGTTGCAACAAAGTCCAAGGTGCGACACAATGAGATGGAAAATGGACCTTCTTGAAGTGGTGTCTTCAAACTATATATGGAATGTTGCAGCATCAGATTATCTTTTTTAGCATAAACTTCATATGTATTAGAAGGAGAGTCACTTTTTTAGTGTTAGATATACAATTCATTAGGATAAATATGTACTAAATTATTGGACATGTCTCGTACTTTTCTTTTGTAGCTACTTACAGGTAAATTAATTTGGAATTACGTCTAAACTTTAGATGTTGACATTCAACCTCTGAACGATAGTTGTTAGCCGATATTTATTTACATTAACGACTTTTTTCAACAATGCATGGGATGACATGACACAATCAAGTTATAGAATACAAATACAATCTTCAAAGGGGTGCATGAAGACGTGTACCTGTGAAAATTGAAGAGAATGAAGGGAAGGTTGAAGGTAAAGGTTGAAGGTGAGAGTTGAGGATGAGCACAACCCCTTTGAAGATTCAAAGGAAGAGTTTGAAGACTCTACAGTGAATTTGAAGGGGGATGAAGAAAGGGGTAGAGTCTCTCTCTCTCCAAAAATTTGCTTCTCTCTAAAAAGTTTGAGGGCGCGATCAAATGACCTCCTTCAAGGAATCCAACTCCGTTTACATAGAGAAGAGAGGGAAGACGGAAGAGCTGAATGCCCCCCTAGGCCTGAGCAAAGCCAGAATGTCATTCAATCCATGTCACGTGGCATCCAAGCACTCATAATTTTCTCAGAACACCTTCCCCCCCCCCTCCAAAAGGGGCTAAAGGTCCCTAAAGTGCAGCACAGGGGCCAATCACTATGCCTTTAGTCCCCTAGGGGCCAAGGATCCAAATGCCTAGGGGCCGGATGCTACACCTTTAGCCCCCAAATGGGGCTGAGGGTACCAAAGCATGACCTAGGGGCCAGCTGCTGTGCCTTTAGCCCCAAGGGGCTAAGGATTCCAAAGCACAGCCCAAGGGCCGGTCACTACACATTTAGCCCCCAGTGGGCTAAGGGTCTGCAAGCACAACCTAGGCGGCGGTCACTATGCCTTTAATCCCCCAAGGGGTTAAGGGTCCTAAGACACAATTCTGGGGTCGGAGGCTAGACTTTCAGCCCCCCAGGGGCTGAATATCTTACACCACGATTCTTAGACCAGACATGACGCCCTTTGCCCCATAAGGGCTAAAGACTTCAAGGTACGGCCTAATGGCCGGTTGTCACACCGTTAGCTCCGAGGGGCTAGGGGTCTTAAAGCGTGACCTAGGAATCAGTCGCTCTGCCCCTAACTTCTAGGAGACCAAGGACTACAAAGCGCGGGGCAGCCGCCACCCGCTACCCCTGTCACCCCAGAGCGGACCGCGGGATGCTATGGTATAATCTGGAGACCGGTTGCCATTTCCCTGGCCTCCATAATGGACCAAGTGTTTCATAAACACGGCCCCCCCGACCAGACGTCCGCTAGCCTCGACCCCTAAAAGATAGACGGCTATGGGATGGGACCGAGGGACCGGTTCCCCATGGCTCAGCCTACAGCTAAACTAGCATATAGAATAGGTATTCAAAGGCAGAATCACTGAACAAAAGATCAACATTTTATTACTGAAGACTGGCGAATACATAATAGTCATTAAAAAAAAAAGAGAGAAAAGAGGAGAGAGAAATTAATCAAGACTACAACGGAGCCTAGACACTACTCATCGTCGTCATCACTGGGAGGGGGAGGCACATCGGTAGACCCAGAGCTGTCCTCCTGGTCATTTGCGGGAGCCGCCCCCGCTTATGGACTGACCGGCCCAGGGCAATAGGCCCGTAAGAGATTGTCCCTATTGCGTCGTAGCCAGACCTCAAAAGTGCTCCACTGCAGGTCTACGAGGGCCGACTTCAGAAGCTCAGCCAAATCCCTGCTCAGCACGCCCAATTCCAGGGCATCGTTGATTACCATCGTATAAAAGACGACCTGAACGATTTCAGGAAGAAGGAAGTCAAGGGCGGTCACTTTAGCATCAGAAAGGATAAAATTTGAGCACAAGTCTTGGTAATCAACCGGCGGAGGTAGAGAGGGAAAAGTGGCCCTTCTTAGGTGCCAATTGAAAGTCTCTAAAACATGGAAGGCCATCTCCTCAGTACTAAGAAAGTAGAAAACACCATGATGGAAAAACCTCTCGCAATAATGGAACTGGCACACAGGAAATGGACCACAACTTCAAGCAACATCATTTTATTTACTAGTAGTGGGGGAATCAAGCTACCTCGAAAGACTCCCCGAGCACGAAAACCGAAACCTAGGTGCCACCCAGGGATAGGACGCCCTGATGACAGACTGCTTTTCGGGGTCTGTGGATAGTCTCTTTGGCATAGATTCACTCTATATTCTGCCTGACTAACCGCCTAGTTGAGCGTGCAGGCAAAATATGAGGGACTAAATGATCCAGAAAATATGGGATTTCAAGTGGACCCCATGCATGCGTCTACGAACCAGGCTAGGCTGAGTACACCTAGTTTTTATGGGATCCTCAGGTCCCTACCAAGAGGTCCAATGAGGAAAACCACCCAACGACCCATTAGGGAAACATCTACGTGAAATTACTATTTTGCCCCTCGCTGCAGGACTATAAATACACCTACCTACCTTAGAAAAAGGGATTGCTTTTTGGCACATTATCTCATACATCATAAATTCTCTCTTTTTTTACTTTGTCTTTTCTTGGGACCCCTGCTAATTTGATCGTCGAAGAGGCGTTCTCCGGATCTTGACTCGAGTTGCCCTTTTTACGGGATCGACATTCAAAGAAAGGATCATCAGGTGTTCCGCACATACCATCACGTAAGCCCACTCTCGTCCCACGTCATCGTCAGCAAAACCAGAAAGTCCTAAAACAGTTACAACACCATAATATTATTTTCCAAAGATGCTATAATCAATACTAAAACATGATCAAATAAGGCATAATCAAACTCCAAATAATTTCTCCAAGTTGTCACTACATTATCTAGTTATCTTACTGATTTTGTGCTTAAAACAATCCTTACATAATTAATTTATAACTTATGAACACAAGCAGCCCTAAATTTCACCAAACAAGACAATTTGACTCAGTAATTCATGACTCAGAAATACGCATCCAAAAATCACAAAAATTAACAAAAAATTGGCAAACTTTAAAGAGAATCTATAATAAAATTTTTAACTTTTACTTCCCAATAATTTGTCAAATTCAACTAGAAATTTTCCAATTAGTCTCACCTAGCCAATTAAAGGTTTAGTGGGCAAGGGAAGAATTACTTAGCTTGATTCTTTAAGAAGCTTCTAATTCCTTCGCCTCCTTGTCCTCTTCTTATGCTCCTCTTCCTTCTTCTTCTTCTTCCCTTCTTACCCAACCCCTTTCTTTCTCTTTGTAATTTTTTTGTGTGTCGTGTGTTCAAGGTGAAATAGGTGTAAAATTCCCTTCCCCTTGTTTGATAAAGATTACGAGCAAAAGCCCCTTTTTGTTCATTTTTCTTTTTTTCCCCTTTTGGTTCCCTTGCCTTTTTTATTTCTTTCTTTTCTTTGTTTGGTTGGGGATAAGGCCATAGTACTAATAAGAGGTTGTCTTCTAATTTCCCCCGAAAACTGATAAGTATTTGATTCTTTTTATAAAAAAACAAAAAAGGCGAAGATGTCTAAATACTTTGCACCAATGTTTCAAATTACAACCAAAATTACAAACCAAACTTATAAAATAAAAAAAAAAAACAAGCAGTCAACTCTTACCTTACTCATAATTCACTTCTTCTAGTCTATCTGTAATCTTCAACCCACCCCTCCTCCCTCTCCTCAGTGGGGAAACAATGTAGTAACCGAGGACCAAATGAAACTCATGATTAAGAGGGGGCGAAGGATAAAATAGTGTTGTGTGAGAGGTGGTGAGTATAGGATACTGGCGTGAGCAAAATTATTGTGTTTAAAGTCCAAAATGTCCTCAGTATTGATGTCCAATGTGGAAAGATGGGACATTTTAATGAATCAAAGTGAAAGAAAGCCAATCTTTATCTTAAATCTTGTTCTGGAATTGCAACTCATCTTGTGTAGGCTGGAATAGTAGGCTTTGCCATCTCCTATGTCCATGCACAATTTGAGAAATCGGTGAAAATATTCAAACAATTCGAAGAACACAATTTTGAAAAAGAAACACCTTTAATCTTCTATTTTAAAAACTCAAAAATTATAGAAGATAACATTTGAGAATTAGGGACTAGCATGGCTAAACAAAGAACAAAATTAAAAAAGAATTAAAGAAAAGAAAATTAGAAATAATAGATGATAAATAAGACTAAATCAAACCAATTATCAAAATTAAACCAGCAAAATATATTCATGGCACTAGCCAAATCTGCTACTGGTGTTGACAATTCATGCCCTCAAATTTCTTTGTAATCTAAAGAACAAAAATTGAAACTAAACTTACTATCCACAAAGAAATAAAACAAAATTATTAAAAATAAGAAACATCCACCAGCCAAAGCTTTAATTTTCAATCAAAATTGACTTCCCATGTTGTTAGTCTTTTTTCACCAGAAGGGCAGCCTTGGAGCAATGGTAAGGTTGTCTCTATGTGACCAAAAGGTCATAAGTTCGAGCTGTGAAATCAGCCACTGATAAAGTCAGGTTAGGCTGCCTACAATTCACCCCTTGGAGTGCAGCCCTTCCCCAGACCCTACGTAAATGCGAGATGCTTGTGCACCGAACTACCTTTTTTTAGTCTTTTCTCACCAAAAGCCAGCTTTACTTTTCACCAAATATTCCAAAGTTTCCTCATCTCCTTGTTTAATCTTTTAATTCTTGTAATCATTTTGAACTCAGATAAAGTACATGCATTAAGTGTGAGCGATCCCCTCCCCCTCAAATTTTCAAAGGCTCCACAGTGGTTGCGAATAATTCAACATCTTTTAATAAATATATCTCCTAAAAAAACAACGAAGCACTACATTATAAGCTTCCCTCGAACTACACATATTAAATAATCTGAGACTCAATTGACCGATCCGGATGGTGACATGGACACTTTCTGTTAAAATTTTTTTCTTTACACCGAAACACCAGGCCAGGATAACTTATTTGATAGGTGTAAATTATATTTAAGAAAATTGCATGCTCTTAATCATTGGTTAGCATAGATGACCGCAACTGCTATCATTATTTATGCGTTCATGAATGATTATCTAGAGTTGTTGTACCTCTACTTTTTTTTTCCTTTATTTTGTTTATTGAGTAATTCTTCAATGGAAATTACTACCACCAATTAGTATAGCCTTCACGGAATTCAATGTCGATAAAAAAAATTAAAAAAAGAAAAATTCAAAAAACGAATAGTGAGTACGCTCAAACGCGGGACATCTAGTTTTTTATAATTGTTTTGGGCTGCTAAGACATTCATCTAATTAACTATTCATGATTCTCACGTGGACTGGTCACCTTTGCCGGACTGGTCCAAAGCGATTGGGTGATATAATGTCAAGGCTGGGATTCTCTATTAGTGTTCCAAGCAGATCAACTATAGACGATATGAATAGTAAGTTGAAATGTCATTGTAATTGTTAATTTTTTTAAGATGGTAACCATTAAATGTTGGCCCAATTCTCACCTAGTCGACCATCAGCTAAGCAACTGACATCGCATTGATAGGTGGACAAAATATTTAAAGTGGGAAAAAAACACAAAAATGCTCCCATGTTAGCGAATCATATCGAATGCGAATCTACTCAATTTAATCCAGTCCAACCTGGATTGGATTCAGAGCAAACTTCAAATGCATTGAATTGGTTTTCTAGAGCCAGAAATTAATCGTATTTGGAAGTCCCTACATCTGTTTCAAATATGGTTTGTTGCCATCACTATTCATGAGTTTTTCTCGTTAGAATGTATCTCTCAATCTCTTGGATGTACTGTAGATAAGGAAAGAACGTCTTAATTTTGATTTATTTTTTTATTTTGTTAATTGACTAACCTTTCACTAGTAATTTATCAGCATTTACTTGTGCATTGTACCGAGATCAACTAATATGAGAGGTCATAGCACTAATGTAATCACTAATACAACTAAGACAATCAAAGTTCCTATCCTCAATTAAATGTTGTGATTAATCAAATAAAAACATTGTTATTCCAATAAAAACATTGTTATTCCTAATTGCTAGGAACAATGAACTTAGTTTTTGATTAATCTGATGTATTTCCAAACAATGGGATATAAAGGTTTAACTCCTGCGTGCCTTAAAATTTAGGGAAATTGAAGGCACAAAAACACGGCAATTTTTTATGTGTTCTCAGGAGCATATGCTCTCATTGTTCAAGTATATATATTTTTCACGCGTGTGTTTGTCATATATTAATTTTCTAATATATATTTGATGATGTGGCTTGCAGGAGTATATGCTCCCAAGAGTATGATATACATATTGCAAAAACACAATGCCCCTTTTCCCAGGCGCCCAACCACTCCCCTCCTTTTTCAGTTGGTCCTAGTTGCTCTCATTCTCATTGGTTCTTGGCGATTACCATAGGTTTCTTGTAGACCCTTTTCCATTTTGGGGCTTTGTTTGATCTTGGATGTTCTGTAGACATGCATCAGCTTCCGGTAGTTTTTAGCTCACATTTTTGGGCACTCACTTCACTATACTAGTACTATTGCTACTCCTGAATACTTGTCTTCTATTGTAGCCTTTGTTTGGTAATTCCAGTCATTTACTAAACTGGGTTTTTTGCTACTCTTGGGTACTTGTCTTCTATTGTGGGTAGCTTACAAGGAGTTTATCAATTAAAAACTGGTTTTGTGTGGTCTATTATTGTCTGTCATATTATTGGGTCCTCAGCATCCATGAAAAACCAGCAGACTATATCACTGCACCTCCGCAGCCATCTGTGTTCTTGAATACACTGTGTGCAGCTGTAGTTGACTGATAAAATCTCAGCATCCATGGGTGATATTTGGAATGTTAGATCTGAGTGTTAGGTCAGTGGACCCCTTTACTAGCAAGGATTCTCTTAAGCTACTATGTTTTTAAGCATAACTCGCCCAGTTTTACTAGGAATGGCATTACTATTGCTACTCCTGAATACTTGTCTTTGGCCAATCAAGCTAGTGTTGGGTGATATTTGGATTGGCATTACTGGAACCATAGGGTTAATTCTTTTATTTGTCGGTCTGAGGGTAAGAAGGGGGTGAAGAGACAAAAGTCTGAACTCGCGCTCTGTTTGGCTCTTGCTTCTTGGTTATTCTTCCTTTTTCAGTTGCTCCTAGTTGCTCTCATTCTCATTGGTTCTTGGCGATCACCATAGGTTGCTTGTAGAGCCTTTTTCATTTTGGGGCTTTGTTTGATCTTGGATGTTCTGTAGATATGCATCAGGGTCCGGTAGTTTTTGGCTCTTGTTTTCGGGCACTCACTTCACTATACTAGTACTACTAGACTTAATTCCCTTGCGATGCAAGGGTTGAGTTGAACTCGTTTTTTTAAAAAAATTAACTATTAGAGTTAAATTGCTAAAAAAATGTAAATTTTAAAATAGATTGATCAATTTATTTTAAAATTTACATTTTTTCAGCAATTTAACTCTAATAGTTAATTTACGTGTTCTCATTTAAAATGTACATATTCTCATTTACATGAAGAATGCGTGATCTTACTATAAATATTAATTACAACAATGTACGAATTGGTATATAGTATTAAATACTTATATCAAAAATTAATCGTATATATCTTTTTATTATTTAAATTCATTTTTTTAAAAGAAAAACCATTATTTCAATTCATTTTATTAATTGATTTCAAAATTTATGGATTGTTTAGGTTACATGTATGTGTTGTCTTTACATTTGTAAAAATACATGTTTACATATACTTTGTCTTCTAAACTATATAAATTCTATGATGATGTATATACATTAACAATCTTATTAATCCATTAATTAGGATAGTAATTAATGACATCTATAAGTACTTTATTAGGAAGAATATAAAAAGTATAGTAGATAGTTTTGCAAAATAAATTGTGTGTGAGAGAAAAAAAATTAAAAGAACATATAATTTACTAAGTTCTAGCCATTAATAATACGACATTTGGCATAAGCGTATAACATCACTCAATTTTATATGTAGTTATATAAATTGCTACTCCTGAATACTTGTCTTCTATTGTGGCCTTTGTTTGGTAATTCCAGTCATTTACTAAACTGGGTTTTTTGCTGCTCTTAGGTACTTGTCTTCTACTATGTGTAGCTTACAATGAGTTTCTCAATTGAAAATTGGTTTTGTGTGGTCCATTATTGTCTGTCATATTATTGGGTCCTCAGCATCCATGGAAAACCAGCAGACCATATTACTGCTCCTCCGCAGCCATTTGTGTTCTTGAATACACTGCATGCAGCAGTAGTTAACTGATAAAATCTCAAGCTGTGTTTGGATGCCTCACTTAGCAACACAGGGGTCTGGAGCTGCAGTTTAATTTCTATTAGTGTTTGAGCTTTCACTATGCTGGTGTTTATAAGTCTGTAGCTAGGTCCAGTAGAAACGGGAGATTACCAAGTTTGCTAGGCTAAACCCAGCCCGTTCCTACCCCTACTTTTCCATCAGAGCCCCTTAACAGAAGTGTGATAGACCATGTTTGAACTCAAGATGTCCTGGTGGAAGGCAGCTTGATAGTCACTGAGACGAACCCAATGAGACCAGTAATAGCCCTCATATAGCACAGCCCGAGTTTGAAGAAATCACTTATGGGAAAATGGTTAAGCACTCACCTTCTATGTGCAAGATCTGAGTGTTAGGTCATTGGACCCCTTTACTAGCAAGGATTCTCTTAAGCTACTATGTTTTTAAGCATAACACGCCAGTTTTATTAGGAATGGCATTACTGGAGCCAAAAAGTGATTCTTGTTTTCTATGTTCTTGACAAGCATCCTTTCTCCAAACATGCTGTTATGCCCACATTGTAGTGCGAATTACTCCCTTACACCCTTGTTGACAGAATGTTTTTGGCCAATCAAGCTAGTGTTGTGTGATATTTGAAATTGGCATTAGTAGAGCCATAGGGTCAATTCTTTTATTTGTCGGTCTGAGGGCAAGTAGGGGGTGAAGATACAAAAGTCTGAACTCACGCCCTATCTGTCTCTTGCTTCTTGGTTATTCTTCCTTTTTCAGTTGCTCCTAGTTGCTCTTATTCTCTTTGGTTCTCGGCGATTACCACACATTCGTGCCTATTTGTACCCTCTAGTGAGTGTATTGGCCTTGTTCCAAAGGTGGTGTGACAGATATAAATTGGCAGTTTTTTTAACGCCTTTGTGACTTCTAGTGAGCGGGACCTAGCCTTAATTAGCAATTGTTCGATGATAGGTTTCCTTTTTCTTAGTTATTTGGTCCTCAGCAGGGTGGTGGGATTAAGGTCCAGTCTTGGTCCAGGGAAAAGAGGAGATTAGCCTGCTAAGCTTTGCCCCGCTTGTTGCCACCTCTACAATCTTCTATCATAGGCTCATATGGCAAGTGTGACACTCTGACACTCGTATTCGAAATCAGGATATTCTGAGGAAAGACTACCACTAAAGCAAACGCATTGAAGCTAGAATATATGTTCACATGGAAAACATGAACATGGAAAACATGATACACACTCATTTATAGTCATCTAGTTTGGGATATGTCTGTCTTTGGATATAACCTCGTTTATGTAGATTTTTATGGATTTCATATTGCCACATCATAGACATTATTTTTTTTCTTTTCGAACTTCTAACAATAAGTGTTAAAGGAAACACCAAAAGTATTTTCAAACAAAAGAACAAGCCTTGAAGCTTGAGAGAAACCGTATACCTTGGCAGCAATTGGGGTTATATATAGAGATGATGATTGATTTGTTAGATGATCATATTGGGCACATCAATTAGAGGGAAAACTTATCAAGAGACACCTATTATGTATTGTTACACCTATATAGAGTGTTTCTTATTTCTCTAACTTTCATATATTTTTTCTTTCATTTTCTTGCATCTAGCCCAGGCTGTATATGCCCATGTAAGTACCTTGCATCATATGACACCATATTTGAAGTTTAGGTGTCCCAGTGAAAGGTAACTTGATGACACTAAGACAGATATGGTTAGGCTAGCATATGACCCGACATGAGTTTTGAGGAAATCACTTTTGGATGGGTAGTGAAACACTCTCCTTCCATGTGCAAGATCAGATAGTTGGTCATTGGACCTTACTACTTGCAAGGATTCCCTTGAGCTCCTATGTTTCTAAGCACAACATGCTAGTTTTCTCAGGAGATTACAGAGATGCATTATCTGATGCGTATACCTGATGGTGAAAACAAAAATGTTTGCACACTTCCCTTACTAAAATTTAATAATCCAACTCTTGCTGATAGATTTTAGTGGTGAGCATGGGTACTAGTTTTCTTGGATCAGAGAAGCTTTCTCCCTATCGGAGAGAACGTTAGTGGTGAGCATAGGTACCAATAGATTTTAGGGGTGAGCAATGGGCATAGGTACCGATAGATTTAATAATCCAAAGTCTTACTAAAATTAGTGAATTCCATTGATAGTATTTTATTTTGCCAGTAAAAATGTAAATGACTGATTAAAAAAAACTCTGGTCTTTAGGTTCATGAACATAGACGCAAGCATCCCAAGTGGACTGCAAAGATTTCAGGCTGCGTTTGTATGCTTTGCTTAATCCAAACCGGTTAGAAAGAATGCTATTTCTTATTGTTGTTGGGCCCTTGCGGGCTGGCGGGAATAAGGTCGAGTCTAAATTAAGGGAAAGGGGTAGGTTAGCCCATTCCAAAATCAATTCAAATAATTTTCGTTCAATAATAACAAGTTTAATTCAATAAAAGTGAGTTTATTTCAACATAAATAAGCCTCAATGAGTTACCTTTAGAATAAGTAAGTTCAGTTAAGCCAAACTAACTTCAAATTTCTCCTGTAAAAATATCTTCAAATTTCAACAAAAATAAGTTTATAAAAGCTTAATTCAACATACAACAATACCACCACCACCTTTCAATGTGGGTCCTACTTTCGCAGGGTCTGGGGAGATCTCAGTGTAGGCAACCCTACCCCTTCAGATATTCCTGCCCGTAGAGAGGAAAAAGCTACTCAATTCAACATATATAAGTGTAATTTGGCGGAAATAAGTTCGATTGAGTTAAAGAAGGGGATGAAAATGAATTGGATCGAACTTTGCCAGTTAGTATTGAATCACGTTATCTAAAAGCATGGACACTTTGGGTGCTTACCACTCCCTCATACATGGGATTCAAGTATGATACCCATCTTTATTCCCTATCAGCGCTTGGCATTGCTTTTTAAGGGTTTTCCATCTTAGAAATGAAGGTCAAAATACTCGAATCTAACAAATTGTAATATTAACATTTACGTCCCCTTATAGCAAGCCTTTATCCTATATCACCAGGGTTGTTCATGGTTAGGGTAGCTAAATCAAAATGGATTTCGGTTTGGATCGGCGGGATATCGTACCAAAACTAAACCTAACATTTGGGTCACTTTGTGGCTGTTCAATTTGGGTGTCTGTTTTGGCTTAGTTTTGAAGGTGGGTCACTTTCTGGCGAGAGAATTAAATAGAATGTTATCAATATACTTGATAATGGATAGCAAGGAGTAAATAAGATGAAACTAATAGCCTCATATATTAATAAAAAATGAGTAAATACTCTGTTCTTTTTTGCCTTTGATTATCTCTCTATTTTTTTTTTTCAATAAATAGATTTCCAAAGTGAATGCCAACAAATATGTGTGGACATGCGTAACATCTTACCTGCGGAAACATATAAACAAACACAATGTTTTGTAAAATTTTAAGCAAAGATCATATAAATATTTGAATATTCGGCGAACATCATATAAATATTTGAATACTCGGCGGAAGGTTTTGACGGGAGGGCGCTCTAGTAGCAAAGATAATACATACGTGTGCAAATTAGTGAGATAGTGCCCAAGTATTTTTATTTAATCAGTATGACCACTGAGTTTTCCCCTCTAATTAATAATTGAAAAAATCCTTTTAGTCCTTAAATACACCATGGACCTGGATTTTTACATAATTTTATTTTGTGTAACCAAAAACATTGGAAAACATTAGAAAAGCAAATAAAATAGCTTATTTCATGGCCCAAATTGGCTAAATAGCCAAAGTCATATTACTACTAAAGCTGTCAGAAGTTAACCCGACATAACTACCGACCCAAACTAAAAACGAAATTAAGTAGATTTGTGTAAAGATTTTCAACCCGTTTAATTAAATGGGTTAACATGTTTAACCCGTTTAATTAAATAGGTTAACATGTTTAACCCGTTTAATTAATTGAGCTATGTTCAGGATAAGAATTTTGACCCAAAAAAATACATATTTAACCCGTTTAATTAAATGGATTAAATAAGTTGATCCGTTTATCCAATTACCATGTACTTTTTGAAGGGAATTGTACAAACGTGAAACTTAATCAAGTTGATATTTGTTTTTTTATTGTGGTTCTTGTTATTCATAGACAGTTGTTACATTATGATGCTATATTAAAGTCAAAAAATTGATTTATATTTCTTGGTAATTATATTTTAATCAAAATATTAAGCAGTCAATAAGTAAACGGATAACCTGAACCTGATCCATTTATATTACGGGCCTGTTTCACTCATCAGAAGTTAAATGGGACTAGAAACCTAGAGAAATGGAATGGAACTTAATTCTTTGATATTATTCATTTGGTTTGTAAAAGGAATGGAATCGATATCATCTTCAGTGTTTGGTTGAGGTGTTGAATGGAATCAAATATTTTATTTTTCACTTTTTTGATCACTATAAATTATTTTTAGGTCTTTTTTTTTTTGGTGAAACATGGAACTCAAATATTTTTCTCCCCCATCTCTTTCCCTCGCCTCCCCGTATTTTCTCTCTCCTCAAAGAGATCTGCTATGCTATCTCACTCAACCATCCTCCATTCCTCCTCTTCCATCTTCCTTTGCACCATCATTTGAATCTCGCTCAACCGTCCTCCTCCTTCTGTTGCACCTGCTGATTCATCAGATACAACCACAAAAACCCTTACGGTGTTCAACGACATCGACATCCTCTCCAGCAAATGCCAAAAAAAATAACGACAACGGAAAATATGAGAAAAAAGGTATAGAAGTTTGAAAATAGGGAGGGGAAAAACAAGATCTACAAAGCTGTTTGAAGAAAGAAGATGAAAAACTAGTGGGAATAGTAGAAGGAGATCGGAACAGGGGGAAAACAGGAAGAAGATCGAAATTTCTGGGGGTTTAGGTGGTCGTCGGAGTGGTTGTTGTGGTCGCCGGCGGTGTCTCCTCTTTGGCGTCGGTGCAAGATGTCGATCTGATCAGCCTCCTCTCCTTTTCATTCTCTCTCTTAGGTCCAGCCAGGATTTGGGGAACTAATCTGGGCCCGTGCAAAAGCATGGAGTATGTTTATATATATATATATATATATATAAACACACACCCCCCACGCACATATATATATATATATATAGTTGCATACATATACATATGTGTGTGTATATATATGTATATGTGTGTGTGTGTGTATATATATATATATATATATATACATATATATATATATATATATGCATATATATATACATATGTATATATATATAGATACATATATATATATATATTACCCGCACATTGTCCCGGATTTCATTTTTCAATATATATATATATATATATATATATATATATATATATATATAAACACACACACACATATATGAATTCAATCACTTTTCTTAAAATGCCGTTGAGAGCCCAAGATCTATTAAAAAAAGGACCAAAGGAAATTTCACGTCCAACACTGGTTATGAAAAACAACACAAGTTAAATAAATATTTGTGGGGTGAGGCAGATTTGTGAGACAAAATTCAAAAGAGTCTTATCATTGGAAGCACCAACCATTTGATTTTTATGGTTGTCTGTGGCCTTGTACAATGAAGGATCAAATCTATGTGTTCTTTATCAGGACTAACACCAACACCAATCTACCAAAAAGCAAGCGTTAGTATAACACAACCAACATAAGAAAGTGGTCAATGGCTCAAGGGTTCTCCCTAGGTTAATTAACCATTCACATGATAAATCTTGCAAACTGATATGAAAACCAAAAGTAAAGCTACAAAATCATTTTATTTTAAAAACAAATCAAACTTACCAAATCAACTAATCAAGATTGCTCCTTTCATATACAGATTTCACCTCCAACTCTTTAATTATGCTCGTGACTTTCCTGCTTATCTAATATATGGAATAAAGACAGATCAAAACCCAAAAAAAGAAAGCCAGACTACCTAAATCATAGCAAATGATAAAAACAAATTCTGAGAACAAATGAACTGAAAAAATAATGGCGGAAGATAGTTGATGGTGTGAACATAGCAATAATGAGAACTGGATTAAACATCCATGCACTTTTCAAATTTTTTATTTTCTAGGCATCTAAATGTATCAAACACAATTAGAATGAATGTAAAGGAAAACAATGCGATAGTAGAGTGAATGAGTTTAGAGTGAAAAAGCATACATGGCAAGGATGAGAAAATCAAAATTTATCAGGTATATAATTAAATAAGTAGACAATGCAACTTGCAGAATAAAAAACTATATATTAAATTACACGAATAATAATTAAGTGGTTCTATAAGATAAGAAAAATAAAATCAATAAAGTTATATAAATGCAAATCATATTTGATGGAAAGGGAGGATATCTGTATGCGCAAACATTAACTTTCTCTTGGCTCTTAAGTGAACAATCTTACGTACTTTCACCTATTCAACACTGCTTTCTAATTCAACCACCCAATTTCCACCCCTTTAAGGCAAATAACCTTAGTCTCATGTTCTTCTATAATTAAAAGCATTCATTTTTTAACTGAAATAAAAATAAGAAATAAAAATTAAAAAAATTAATAAACAAAGCCCAATACAACTTTCTCGATTTCCCTCATCATCAGATGTAAATGTGAATGCTCAGTAACTCTCTATCTTCTTCTTGAGAAATCCATCATCAGATTCCCCTCAAATCTTCTATGACTCTCTCTCTTCTTCTTGAGAAATCCAATTTCTAAAATCTCGGCCGCCTGTCCTCTATCCCTCTCTTCCCTGCCATTGCCCCTCCCATACTTCTCACATTCTTCTTCTCGGGCCTTAACCCGTCTTCGCTCTTCCTCCATCTACTGGTCGTCATCCCGTGTGTGTGACGTGACTCAAGTAGGTTTATGG
>JAKOGI010000234.1:497500-520000 GCA_029747015.1 Carnegiea gigantea | reverse complement strand
GTGATTATGAAGAAACAAGTTATATGATGGAGAGTAGCTCTATCAGCCTTGGTGATCTCCAAGAAGAAGAATTTGTTGTAGACAACGATCATGAGGAAGTCAAAGGAAATTGGGTTCTTCCCATAATCCAAAAGGACATGAACTATAAAAAGTCTATCTTTCACTTAAAAAGCAAGCATGTGTGTGAAATGATGGAAGAAAATTTGGAGATAAAGGATTGTGAGTATGACATTGAGAAAGTTAATCTGATTAATTGGGAGAACATCCTTAAGCATAACAAAGATAGAAAGTATAGGTATATCCATGTCGGAAGCGTCCAAATTTAAATCACTCCCTTACAATATTATCGCAAAGATGTTGATCCTTACGCTTCACTTTGTGATGTTAGGCACACCAAATTTAATAATCATATCATCACAGGGATAAAAACCAATTTATGTAATGAGCCAGTAGGTTTCAACTGTCGACCTGGATATTATGTGAGTTTAAAAGATGAATTTGCTAAAAACTTTCTATCCCTTAAGATAAAAATAGTTGGGATGGATATGATAAAAAGAGGATATCCTTTAAGGATATTTTGAAAAATTATCTACAAATTAGATAATACAATAGATCCCAAGACTAAGGTAATAATGATAGAAGCGGAGAACTTTGAGAGTCCTTACCCCTTGCAAAGATCCAGAGGATTAAGTCTGATCCTCAAGAGATAAAAATTAACTATTTATGGATATTTAGCTTTGCCAATCCTACAAAGATCCATAAGAAAAATATAATAAAGATTGATGAGGAAGGTAAAATTTCCATTAAACTTCAATTATTAAGAAGTATGAGTACAAGGTCAGATTGGAGAAAAGAATCTTCATCCGTCAAAGAAGAACTTAAAGAAGATGATACAGTTAGCATGACCAGTGAAATGATTAGAATAAGTTTTGAGGTTGTAGGACCCAGTGTAGATTGAATTATGAGTCTATATAGAAAAGTCATTGGGTACAAAACTAGAATTGTTAGTGAACCCATCTATGAGAATGAATTAGTCAAAAATATGACTATGAAAATATACTATGCGGCCACTAATACAAACCCTAATAGCATTTATATCCCAATAAAGGTATGCTTAGAGGGATATAATAAATATGAACTGTGTGCTTACATAGATAGTGGTTGTTCTGTATGCTTTCGAAAAGGATCATTATTTCTTGAGTTTACGTGGAAAAGAGTTAAAAATTCTTTACAAGTAAGGATAGTTGATAATAGTGTTATGAGCCACAATGAAGCCATAAAAACGTTAACCATAGAATTAGGAGGAGTCCAATGCATTATACTAGTTCTATAGGCTACTGATTAACCATCGCGTGATATGATTATTGAAAATGATTTTCAAAGATTATATTCTCTATACACTCAGACTATAAACTAAATAATATTTACAATTAATGGCCACTCAGTTTCTATTGAAAAATTAAATAAGCTGACACTCATCAAAAAATTGAGTTTACACGCAGCTAGCGTTGTGAGAACGTAATGCCTGCACAACGAGAAGTAACACTGATAAGCTCATTACTTGAGTTATCTGTTAAAGAGCAGATTGTTAAGCAACAAGAAAAATTATGCAAAGAGCTCTACTCTGACAATCCTTTAAAATTTTGGGATAAAGATAAAACATTTGTTAAAATCACTCTATTAAATTCCAACACCATCATTCGAGTCAAACAAATGGTGTATACACACTAGGACATCCAAGAGTTTAATAAACAAATCAAAGAACTTCTGCATAAAAGATTGATTAGAAATAGTAAGAGTCCTTACACTAATCTCGCTTTCATGGAAAGAAATCATACTGAAGAAAAAAGAGGAAAAGTTAGAATGGTAATTAATTATAAAAAGCTTAATGATAATACTATATTTGATAGTTACTATATTCCTAATAAAACAGTCCTTTTTAACAGAATTCAAGGAGCCTGTTGGTTCTCGAAAATGGATTGCAAAAGCAGTTATTGGCAGATAAAAATGGATGAGAAAAGTATTCCTTTAACTGCATTTAGTGCCCCACAAGTTCATTACGAATGGATAGTAATGCCATTTGATCTTAAAAATGCACCCCAAATATTCCAGAGAAGAATGGATAACATCTTCAAAGACCTTAATCATTATTGTTTAGTTTACATTGATGATATCCTTATCTTTTCCGAAACCATATGACTGTCACCCAAAGATGTATTGATCGTGGCATTATACTTGGCAAGAAAAAATATATTTACGCCGCTAAGCAAGAAATTGAGTTTTTAGGTCTAGAGATAAAAGTTGGATAAATTATCTTACAAAAGCACGTTCCAGAAAAAATAGAAAAATTTCCTGAAAAAAATTGAAGATATGAGGCAGCTAGAAAGATTTCTCGGATGCCTACATATGCTTCAGATTCATTAAAAATTTAGTCAAATTAAGAAAGTCATTACAGCAGAAACTCAAGGAAAAAGTAAGTTGGATATGGACTGCTAATGATACAAAGATTGTTCAAAATTTTAAAAAGATGTGTAAAAATCTTCCTGTCCTTAATTTGCCTAATGAAGGAGATGATTTAGTTCTTGAAACAGATGCTAGTAATGAGTACTGGAGTGCGATACTCAAAATCATAAAAGAAGAAAAACTCTACAAATATTGCAGTGGAAGTTTTAATAAGGCAGAATGCAACTATCCTATAATGGAAAAAGAAATCCTTGCAGTCATAAGGGGAATTGAAAAATTATTAATATTTGTAGCCCCAAAACCATGTTGTACCTTTTCTACAAATACTTAGTTTTGTTAAAAAAATTTATCAAATATGCAAGCGCAAGGGCGACTCCTGCATTGGCAATTATGGCTTAACCAGTTTTCCTTCTCTATTGAACATATACAGGGATCGAAAAACTCTATGGTAGACAGTTTAACTCGAGAACTTGCCAATGGTGATCATCAAAGCCGACCTCCTACCAGAAAAAGAAGAAATCCTTAATGAAATGCACTTCTACTAGAACAGGTTACGCTTTCTACTAAAGCCCTTATCGATAACGTAGAATTTCATACAAAAAGTAGATCACATTTTGATCTATTATCTACTGCTTACATAATAGCCCAAAGATTTTCTCTTCTAGAGTTACAAATTAGTTACCTTCAGTGTCCTCATGAAATCCAAGAAAACAGTAAGTTATCATGTTCAAGAAAAATGGTTCAATGAGTGGTATGCAGCCTATATCGACTTCTATCATCATTACTCCTATGATACTTGGGAGTCTTGGAGTACAACGATCTTTTTTCCTGACAAAGCTGGAGTTGGTAGTATTTGTTTCTCAGCAAATTTATTATCTCCAAATGATCATGTTTTTAAAGCCTGGAAATATAGGATGGTACTTTCCTTCACAGAAATTCCAGATCCAAAATTTTCTTTTTTCTCAACCTTAACTAAATTCCAACAATGCATGTTCAAAAAAATCCATTAGATTCTTATATCTCCTAAAGGTCCAACAAAAATTTCAGTTCATAGATGCCTAACTTTAGAAGTTTATAGCACTCTAATTGAATATGAAAATGGAAAAGTCAAACCAGCCATTATCTTGTCCAAATCGTTATTGCGACGATCTCAATGAGCAACGACAAAGTTGGGTTGATGAAAATCCGGTACATCTAGTTACTGATCCTACTTTATCAAGGGCCGTTGGATGCATTAATCAAACGCGGAAAAACATTAATGCATTGTAAAAACACTACTTTCGCATATGATAATGAATTTAAAGACTACATAGAGGTGGAAGGAGCAGTGTCAGAAGATATCTTTGATTATTTCTTTGATGTTGGAGCGGAAAAATTCTTATCAGAAAGAGGGAAGAAATATCTCCTTGAATTATTTAAAGAATGGGACCCAGAGTATCTTAAGCAAATTGATGAAGATTTTGATGATTATCCAGATAATGATGGTTTGGAAGATATAGTTGGAGATGAAGGTATGCAGAATCTCAATAATGATGACTAATCTTGTCATCATTAAAAAGTTCTGAAAAGTAGCTGTCCCATTATTGTACTATTTCGACAAATGTCTGGTCTGTAAAATAAAGTGTGTACTGTAGAGTCAGTATGTACTGTAGCCATGTGAAAAATATTTATGTACTATAGCTATTAGGGCATCTTATATACCCCCATCCCTCTATAAATAGAGAGGTCGAATGCTGACAAGGGAGACGGTCATTCGAGCATTCTTGAGTAGAAGAGAAGTCGAGATTCTCTATTTATTTATGAGCAAACATCTCTAATGATCTTAGCTTAAGTCCCTCTTCAAAGCTTCCCATTGTAATATTTCCACTTTCAAGCTTTCAATAAAAGAAGTTTCCTAGTAGGAAACGTTATTCAATCGAACCTTATCTCCTAAATATTATAATTTCTTGATTAAAGTCTCACTATCCTTTAAAAAATTTAAAACTTGATTAGTGACTACGGTCTGAGGTAGAGAACAAAACAGATCTGTGCTGTGCCTGATCTAACGAAGGTAGGGTTGAGATTAGCAATCTCTGTAAACCGAAAGCTAGAGGAACGCCGAAGTCCAGCGCCGACTAAATTCAGGTAATGATCAAAACTCTCTAATTAAGTTTTAATTATTTTGCTAAGCATGGTGGGTCGTTAATCATAGAAAATATAATATTTATGATATAAGTAGTAAATTGTAATAAGTAGTGCCAGCAAAGTCTTTATAAGAAGTTAAAACGATAAAAACGAAGCATATTTCCTTTTTAGGCGCTTATTTGCATAGTTCACCTAATCCAGAGACCTTTCTGCAATATCTAAAAGTTCAAGGACTAAAATAATAGCAAAAGGGACCTAAAAATCAGTTATCTAAAAACATAAGGCACCTCAGAATTAGATATCAAATTACGGGGGCCTAAAAATATTTTCCAAAAAACATTAGGCACCTAAAAGTCACTAATTGAAAAGTGAATGTTACTTTCATTATCTGGCTTAATTAACCCTTTCCATCTATTGTATTTGTTAAGCTATTCATAATCCCCTCTTGTGAACTCAACAATTTATTCGCATAGTGGACGAGCATCGGACTTCCAGTCTTCTACTGGCTAAGTCTAGGCAACATCACCTTCAAACAGGTTGGTAGAAAAAAACAGCTACTTTTACCTTCAACTTGCATAAGCTCGGTTAAAATGGGAGCCAACTATAAACACTTGAAAATGGTGAAATCACTCTGGACTTTTGGTGAACATATGCAGCTTGACCCAACTTAGAAATCAGTTAACCTTTTAACCATGTTCAGAACCCAGCTAGGTTCTCTTGTCCATGAGCTGGTTTAGTTCGGCTCACCTCAATTTTGTGCAGCAGTCCATGAACCCATCCATGTTCCTAACCTACCTCGATTTCCGTGCCATTAGGATTCTAGCTAATAATGGATAGATTTTCCCCCTAAAATCGACTTAAGGTTACGCCTTAAATCATATAAAATAGGATCCCTAGGTTCAAAGGGGAAGGGAAGAGCGGAAAATCAAATAGAAAATTAAGAGAAATTAGACTGAAAAATTGAAGAAATTGAGCGAAGCCTTGCTTGAATCCCAAGACAATCGCCATTTTACCAAATTCCCGAGTTGATACGTAGGTGAACCTGAGGCTTCAATCTGACCACCTTTTCTCTTTCTCTTTATCTTCCTTTTCTCCTGTTCATTCTTTTATTTAGTTTCGAGTTTTAAGCAAAAACATAACTTTTAAATTAGACCCAATGTAATTGTTTGTACTTATCTCTCTTATTTTTGACCCTGTATTTGGACATTGTGAATTGGTTTATTAAATTTTAATATGTTGCGTGCATGCATGTTTAGCGTAAATTAATTATGATTTTCCGTTTTGATAAGTAGAGGTCATTTTTATCACGAGCGATATTGGGATGCATTCGATTTTGATGTTGTACCTTTACCCCTAGACCTTTATATTTGGTTTTAACCAATGTGGTCTGATCGTTTGCACATCAGCGACCCCTTTTCGAAAACCTTCCGTTACTGGATGGAAGTTCCTTTTGGTTGTCCCATTCACTTAGGGGTTGGTAAATGAAGTAAAAATATCTTTTGTTAATTTTTTGACAACATTGACAAGAGGCTCTTGATTTTTGCCAATTTTAATGTAAGATTGATTTTGTATAAGGATAGAACAGGAGTAGAAGAACATCCTTGGTCTAAGAGTGTGTCCATGTTCCTAGTCCCAGAGTACGTTCGTGTCCTTAGGTCAGGAGCCATCAGCGTTCCTGAGTTGGTTTAGTACCCCATTCTTTCCTTTTTTTAGGGGGGGTGTATTGGATTGTGGGAACTCATAAAATTCAGGTTGTGTTTGGGTAATTAATTTGCAAATGCTTCGAGGTATGACTCATTAATAATTATAGCCCCGTGTATTTGGAGCTAATATTTTAGTACCTCGAAATTTAGTAACCGAATTTTCAGTTACCTTTCATAGTCCGCCCCTAAACTTTTCAAATTTGTGTATTTTACTTCAATTCTTAAAAAACATACTTTCGAAAATGTTAAGTTTGTGCATGTAATGTCAATTACATAAGTACTACTTGAAACCCTCTTTTAATTAGTATAAGAGCCACGTGAATAATTAATAATTAATTAGACTTATTAATCACATTTAATGCTTGAATCATCACCCACTTATCCTACCCTAAATTATTTACAAATTGTCTGGTCTCCGGAAACATCCCCATCAGTAGCATCACAATTAAATTGTATCACTGATATAGCATTAGAAATAAAATTGGAATTAGCAAATATTAAGACTGAAGTGAATAAATTAAAGAAGCAATTGTTTGGAATCTATAATTCTTTAATCAACGAAATTAGACATAGTTTCTGTAATCCATTTCATTTACTAGATGCAAAAATCAAAACATAAGTAGGAAAATCAACTAAAAAATCATCTAAGAAGGAAAAAAAAAGGAAGAGAAAAAGGGTGTAATATAAGCAGTACAATCTAGATAAGTTGTAAAATATGTTTGATAAAGTGCAAAATCTAGAAGAATTAAAAAAACTATAGGTGCAATAGTCGATAAACAAGAAGTGCTATCTAATAATAAGTCTAGTTAGAAGACGAAATATATCCACAAACGAACTTAATTAAACTAGAGGATATAGATGCCATTCCTTTAGAAGAAATTAAGAGAATACTGGAGAAAAAATGTGGGCAATTGGTGGTTGAAAGTGTTAATGAAATTGGCGCAGAACTTTATATTGATGAATTTGAATCCAATTTAATTAGCTATGTAATTCCAGAACCCAAGGAGTTTGGTGAATCGTCTAGAAGAAATATCCATTTTATGAGACATAAATAGATTACAGTAGGATGAATGACCAAATTTTTGTTGGGTACATCCTGAAGAAAATCACATGTTTTGAAGAAATTAGCCTTACTCCAATTAGCCAAACGGTTACATTCTAAACATAGATGAAGCTTGTCACAGAGAGTAAATATTTTAACATTGAAAAGGGTTATGAATAGTGTCCTGAACTTAAGTATCACATGGATTTTTAGAAATTTCATAAATTATATCAAACATAGCTTTCTGGCACTATAGTTGAATGATACAACTCATTAGAGGAGGAAGGTAAAAATATATTAAGAATTATGGAAATACCAACTGCTGTGTTCAAAAATTATGTAGAAAAATTGAAACTGAATATGTTGGGGCTAAACTTGATTCTGAAGAACGGTTAGAAAGTGGCAATAACATAGAGTTTCGGGGACATGAAATATCTGAAAAATTATATTGATGACTTCAATCAATATTATTACAAAATTAGACATAATGAAACTAATCTTGATATGTTCTATGAGAAATTGCCTTATCCGGTAAATTCCATAATCAATGAAAGATACATTACATGGCTTGAAAAAGCGGATGTCATTGATACCTTTGGTGCAAGAATCTCTTATTTAAGGAAACGGGTTCATGATCAATGTTTTGATCGCCAAACACAAAAGAAAATTAAGAAACAATTGGAGCCTATTGTGATACTCCTCATTGATGAAGAAATGAAATTGGGAAGAGAAGCAAATGAAAATTTTATAAGAATAAGAGCTTTAGCAAGCCGAGGGGAGAAACATATAAAAGAAAGTATTATAATAAGCCCAACCCCAAAAGGCGAAAACTTTTCAGAAAAAACTATCCCTTTTCCCACAGGGAAAAGTAATGTAAGTGATGGGCATGTGGAGAAGTAGAGGATTACACAAATGAATGAAAAAATAAGAATAATAATAAGCTTGTTGAAACATTGGATAGTCTGGACTATTTTAAGCCTAGCGAAGAAGAGACAGTAGACCCCGCCCTAAAAAAATAATGGAATTATTCAGATACTAGTGGACGATGAATATGAAGAAAATGATTATGAGGAAACTAATCATATATTAGAAAGTAACTCGATTAATCTTGACAACCTTCAAGGAGAAGAATTCACAGTAGATCATGAGAATGAAGACATCATAGGAGATTGGGTCCTTCTTATGATACATAAAGCTATTATATATAAAAATCCATCTTTCAATTAAAAAGTAAGTACGTTTGCGAAATGATGGAAAATATTTAGAAAAATATTGTGAATTTGATGTGGGAGATTTTGATCCCATTAACTGAAAAAATATCCTTAAGCATAACAAGGATAAAAGTACACGTATATCCATGTTGGAAGCATCCAAATTCAAATATCACCATTACATTATTCTGGCAAAGATATCGATCTTTATGCTTTGCATTGAGATATTAAGCATACCAACTTTAATAATCAAACTATCACATAGATCAAGATCAATTTGTGTAGCGGTTCAGTAGGATTCAATTGTCGACCTGGATATTATGTGAGCATAAAAGGTGAATTTGCCAAAAACATCATATCCATTAAGATGAAAACAATTGGCATTGATATGAAATGAGAAGATTACACACTATGATGTACAATTAAATAATACTATAGATCTAAAGACTCAGGTAACAACGATGGAGGCAGAAAAATTTTAAAGTGCTTTTCCAATGCAAAAAAATTCAAAGGATAAAATTCAATGTACAAGAGATAAAAATTGATAAGTATTGGATATCTAGCTTTGCCAATTCTTTAAAATCAATAAGAA
This sequence comes from Carnegiea gigantea, assembly GCA_029747015.1. Classification (NCBI taxonomy): domain Eukaryota; kingdom Viridiplantae; phylum Streptophyta; class Magnoliopsida; order Caryophyllales; family Cactaceae; genus Carnegiea; species Carnegiea gigantea. The sequence continues at coordinate 510,865 of JAKOGI010000234.1, read as the reverse complement.
AAAAATACCAAAAATTGATGAGAATTAAAAATTACCATTAAACCCTAACTAATACAAGATCAAAATGGGGAGAATGATCTTTGGCTAAAGAAAAGATTAGAGAAAATAATACAATTAGTATTACTAGTGAAATGATTAGAATGAGTTTTAGACCCGCAAGACACAGTGTAGACTAAAGTATGAGTTTAAATAGAAAAACAATTGGGTAAGAAAGGAGAACCGTTAGTTAGCCAATTGATAAGGATGAATTAGCAAAAAATACGACCATAGAATTATGCTACGAAGTCACCAATTGTAATCCCAATAGCATTAATATATCCATAAACATGTGCTTAGAGGGATATAATAGATATGAATTATGTGGTTACATCAATAGTGACTGTTCTATCCGTCTTGGAGAAAGGATCCCTACTTTTAGAATTTATGTATAAAAAAGAAAAGAATCCTTTACATGTAACAATAGCTGATAATAGCATGATGACTACGATGAAGCCATAGAAGGATTATCAATAGAAATAGGAAGAGTCCATGCATCATACCGGTTATATGGGCTGCTCATCAACCCTCCTTTGATACCATTACTGAAAATAATTTTCAAATGCTATAATATCCATACACAAACCATAAGCTGAAGCATATTCACCATAAATGGTCACTCAGTTCCTGTTACACTCATGTTGACCAACTATAGACAGTCACCAGATAATTTTTTTCTTTTCCTCTATATTAGTAAAATAGGTTAAGATGAAAAAAAAGAAAAATTGATAAAAAAATATGTTTCTTCCTTTCACACAAATAAGAAAACAACATACTTTAATTCAGATACATCAAGAACTCATGCGATTTTGCCTAGACATTAAAAAATGGAACCCGACATCATGAAAATCATCTTTGTGCAAGAAAGGAGTGAATATGCATTAGCGAGGAGAAAAGATTATCAACTTGTAAAATAACAACAAAACCTCATGCTTTGTTATGATTCTTTCATCTGTCCTTCTCAGACAACACGATGATGTTAATAGTTAGCTAATACTTTAGCAAAGAGGATTAAGGTCTTTGTTTGGCTTTTCTTCTGTTGGAATGGTTCATGTTCCCTTTTTTACAATTCTTTTGGTGTGTGGCACTCTATTCTACAAAGAGTCAATGTAGGGGACCTTGTAGTATACATTTCATTTTTAATAAGTTTATGTGCATATGCTCTGAAACAAATGATTCTTCTAGTGATTCAATCATTTGTTTGAAGAACCTACCTACCACACTACACAAACATTGATTAGTTGATTAAATACAACATCGGAATGGTTAATTTCTTGCAATAAAACTAGAACACTAGGTGTGGATTAAAATGACAATCAACAAGACCACCATTTCAATACAAGACCAACCACAACCAACATTGCTACAGTTACAACATTTGCCTCAATGTCCATAAATGATAGGCCCGCAAGCGCAAGGTGGCCTTGTAGCTATTCAAGGTCAATCCCACAACGACTATTTGAAACTATTGGGCTATAATCCCTTAAGATATGCTAAGCGAATCCAAATTTGAGAATGAAACTAAATTAATCTATTATCTTATCTAATGGATAATCAATCAAGAAATTCAATCGAGCTAAGCAATTTTTCAACTCAAAAATTAATCAAGTGCTTCTTCTTTAGATTGGTAATTCCAAAACTGATAATCGAATTATCAAACCCCTCCTTCAAGGCGGAATGAAATTCTTAAATCTAATTAACTACCATTTCTCAAGGGTTTATGGTTAATCTAAGATCATTAGGAACGCGACTATCAAATTTAGAGGTTTCTTAAACGGTGAGTCTCTCTCAAGATCACACCCACTTAAGTCCAATCTTAGTTTTCCAACATTCTAGTGTACCTTTTAGTTTTTCACTAAATGTCTAAAACAAGCAAGAAATTGATCAAATTTCCTACTCGCAATCATCTAAGATTCAATAGAATAAACCCAATAAATCAAAGACACTTTTAGATCAAATCAAGAATCGGTTCAATCATAACAACTCAACTTAATTCCAAGATTAATAGTCCAAAACATACCATAAAAATCAACAATAATCTAAAAGCATAAAAACATAAAGAGAAAAGAAAAGAGAAGGGAGAGGAATTGCTCGGCTGATGCGCACTTTAACCATCTTTGCAAACCTAATCCAGAATCCTTGCAATCTTCACATTTAACTTGCTTTCAACTCTCTCTAATCTAATCTAAACTAATCTAAGAAAGGAAAGGAGTATAGAGATGCTGGGATGGGAATTATCTTTCAGCAGCCGAGCGATGCCCTATTTATAGGAAAACCAAATCAATCTTAGCCACACGATGAGGGAAAATGAACAGGCTAACTATTTCATGCTCACCACGATCTGTGGCAGGTACCAGGGTCCGATCTTGGTCTGGCTAGCTCGGCATTCTTCTGCTCTTCCTCCCTTCCATGGGCATAGCAACTTAGAGGCATCTGTGGTGAGTTAAAATACATCCATATGAGGGTCAAATGCTGGTTCAAATGGCCTAAAATCCTGCAAAACACATCAAACAACCACACCCAAGTATAAATCGAGAATATGAGTATAAATTATGACTTTAAGCATATAATTCTCCTAAAAATGCAGCAAAATGACCCTAAAATGATATAGATATTAAGCAATTATCAAACTTTCCCATGTTTAAATTGTTGCTTGTCCTCAAGCAAACACTAGATAAAATCAACAACGGGAGATGCATCTAAGACTCAAAACATAATAACCTTCTTAAAGTAGGCAAGTCATAGTATATCATAAGCAAGAATGCCAATCAACGGCAACCCCAAATAGTGTGCAAGACATTTCAAAATTAGGAGAGGGAGAATGTTTTCAAACAAGTATAAAACCACAAGCTGGATATCAAACTTGATCACCCCCAAAAAACTATAAAGCATGTCAAGCACATGGAATTGAATAGAACCAAATGGACCGGTAGAACCTCACTTGTGGAAAATGTGGATCACTCCCACTCATGTGTTTAAAATATAATATAGGTTCACTCAAGACTCATTCCAAAGATGCAATCTACCACATGCTTGAAAAGACGCTCAACTTCTCCACTACTAAAAATGCAATGTACACATGACAATCAAGAGGATTTTATATTTGTTATAACGTGGGCTAAAAAAGAATTAAGGGAAAGGAGTGGACAGATGAATTTGGGTAATGTGGAGCTACTTAGCCAAGTGACTAGAGAGCAACCAATCAAAGCACCAAGAAACCATGAAGTTCACCAACACTCCAAACTCCAACAATTCAATGAGCATACCCCTACGAATCATGTAAAAAATGACTTGACAAAGAAAGGAATTCAAGCTATGTACATATCCAATGCCAATCATTGAGGTTTTTTCAGTTTTTTTCCCTTTTTTCCTTCATGTTCTTTTTGCTCTTTTTTACATAATTTTCTCTTTTTTCCTTTTTTTCCTTCTTTTTTTTCTTTTTCTTTTGCTTATTTTTTCGCCTTTTTTTAAACATGATTTTGCTTCTTTTTTTTTTCTTTTTCTTCAACATAACTTTTTTCCCTTTTTTTCTGTTGTGTTCTCTTTCTTTTTTTTTTTTTTTGGGGGAAATGAAACAAAATTACAATTATTGAACGGCATAGGATCACCAACTATTGACTCTCAATTAAAGATATATATACACAACCAAACAAGAGGAAACCAAGACCAAATGCTCGATATCATCAATCCCTCAATAAACTAACATACCAAAGCTACTGTAAACTCAACTATCCCTAAAATCAGCTACTACATCGATGAAGGAATACTCCATAGACTTAGCTTAAAGGTAGAAATATTTGTTTGGCCAAGGGCTAAAATGAAGGGATCACAACAAAGATGGATATAGGCTCAAAGGAGCTAGCAAAAGGAATAAACATGTAATACAAGGGTAGGCTATTTGGTTATGTGGCTAAAATATTCAAAGGAAGAAATGGCCCTATCATATCATCAATTATGCACATGCAAGAATTAAGGCAAGTTCTAGAGATGCAATATGGAAGAGCCACACACATGAAAGAAACATGAGACTAAATAAAATGCATTAGTCCAAACAAAGCTCAAAATACCATGGGATATCTACCAATGTCTCAATAAGTTCATAAAATGAGTCCATGTATCAACATTAGTGTTAAGGACTCCAACGGATAACAAAGTTCTCAATCAAGTCAAGGATCAAAACAAAAAATATTTACAAACCTTCAATGATTTTAGTACCAAAGGGATTACACATCAAAAGTTATTCAAGCTCATGAAAGCTATTTTGCCTAGCAAAAACGTCATTGAAGGTCATCTCAAACCAATCCACTCCATCTCCACATGCAATCCTATATGAAAACCTAAATGCAACACACTAATGCAAATAAAAAGAAACCTAAAACTAACAAGTATGCAAACTAAGAACCAAAATGAAAAACAAGAAACTACCGCTCCCCTTACGTAGATAAAGCATTATTATTTAAAGTAAAGAAATAAGAGAAGGGAAATGAAAAACAAAAGAGAACAATCTCACCATGTTAGTATAGCGAGCACCTAAGCTATGCGTCCTCCTTACAAACAGGCCAAATGGAGCATCAGCCACTTCATTACAACTTCAAGACACGACCCATTAAATCAAACGCTGTTAAAGCATGCAGGAGTTTAATCAAACTCCTACGACCACAATTTAGAAAATAAAAGGTAAGAGGCAACAACGAAAATCACACCAAAGACAAGAAGTATCCTCTTAACCTTATCAATAACCTTAGAAAAATCATAGAAAGGATCAAAGAATGTGCTCCACACAATTTTTCTAGGTTGGTCCTCTAGGCATACATAATAAGGGTCGATGGAGGGATCATACCCTCTAAAGTAACCTAGGGGCACATAATTATCAAGACTCCCCCCAAGCATACTAAACATGTTATCTACATGACCCAAATCAACATTAGCATCAAAAATTACGGGATTAGCAATGGGCACATCAATGTAATACTCAGGAAAAGTATAGAGTTGTGAACAGATAAGTGAAGCATGTGAATGATCAAGGGATTGGGGAAAACGCAATCATTAAAACCAAGGCTAGGAAATTCCTTACGCTCAAACACATCACGTGGACCCTCCAAATGAGTATTGACTAAATCATGCGCCTTAGCTAAAGTATCTTTTGACTCAAAACATGCATCAGCAACATCTAACCTGGCATCAAACCCAAAAGGCTCTCCCACCTTGAGCCCCGTACACTGAGCTAAAGAAAAGGATGAATCATGTAAGTGCAAGACACCTTCAGTATTGTCCCAGGGTGATACAAAGTTAGGTTGATCATAGCATGCATAATACAGACACCAATGTATATCGTGGTCAGAAGAGTTACACAAATCACACCAAAAAGGAGCATAATAAGATCTAGAATAGAATGCACAAGAATCAAGAAATGAATTCCTAAAAACACGGCTAGCCTTCTCAAATTCAAATGAATCTCAAGCAATCCATTCAAGCAAATACCATGCTTCATCAACATTTTTACCGTAAAAATCTCAACAATCTAAAAGAATACGAGTTTTAGTATTCACATCCTTATCAACAATGTCTAATTTTTTTCATTTACTAACATAATAATCACATTGAGCAAGAAAAGCATTTAATCGCTTAAAATATCTCCAAAATAATTCATGCTCAAATTGAAAAAAATGGAAAATTGCCATTGTTTTTTCTCAAATTTTATTTTTTTAATTTTAAATTTTTGTTCGAGGTTCTTTTTTTAAAACAAAAACAACATGCTTAGTCAAAGCAATCGAAAGCAACCTAATATTCGACGCTAGTCCCCGGAAACGGCGCCAAAAACTTGATAGACCCACAATCGCACGGTGGCATTGTAGCTATTCAAGGTCGATCCCACAAAGATTAGGTGAAACTATTGGGCTATAATCCCTCAAGATATGCTAAGCGAATCCAAATTTGAAAATAAAACTAAATTAGTCTATTATCTAGTCTAATGGAGAATCAATCAAGGAATTTAATCAAGCCACGCAATTTTCCACTAAAAAATCAATCAAGCGCCTCTTCTTTAGATGGGTAATTTCAAAACCGTTAATCGAATTATCAAACTCCTCTTTCAAGCGGAATGAAATTCTTAAATCTAATCAACTATCATTTCTCAAGGGTTTATGATTAATCTAAGATCATTAGGAACGTGACTATCAAATTTAGAGGTTTCTTAAACGGTGAGTCTCTCTCAAGATGACACCCACTTAAGTTGAATCTTAGTTTTCCAATATTCTAGTGTCACCTTTCAATTTTTCATTAAATGTCTAAAACAAGCAAGAAATTGATCAAATTTTTTACTCGCAAATCATCATGGAAGATTCAATAGAATAAACCCAACAAATCAAAAACACTTTTAGATCAAATCAAGAATCAGTTTAATCACAATTACTCAACTTAATTCCAAGATTAACAGTCCAAAACATACCATAAAATCAACAATAATCTAAAAGCATAAAAGCATAAAGAGAAAAGAGAAGAGAAGGGAGAGGAATTGCTCAGCTAATGCGTGCTTAAGCTGTCATTGCAAACATGATCCGGAATCCCTACAATCTTCACCTTTAACTTGCTCTCAACTCTCTCCAATCTAATCTAAACTAACCTAAGAGAGGAAAGGAGTATGGAGATGTTGGGATGGGAATTATCTTTCAGCAGCCGAGGGACACTCTATTTATAGAAAAACCACGTTGAGGAAAAACAAACAGGCTAGCTATTTTATGCTCACCATAGTTCGTGGCAGGTACCACGGTCTGGCTGGCTCGTCATTCTTCTGTTCTTCCTCCCTTCCACGGGCATAGCAACTTAAGGGCATTCGTGGTGAGTCAAAATACATCCAGATGAGGGTCAAATGCTAGTTCAAATGGCCTAAAATCCTGCAAAACACATCAAACAACCATAAACAAGCATAAATCGGGAATAGGAGTATAAATTATAACATTGAGCATATAATTCTCATAAAAATGCAGCAAAATTACCGTAAAATAATATGCATATTAAGCACTTATCAATAGCGCACCAAACAATTCAAGCTTGAGCTTAAATTGCTTAGTGCAAAGGTCTTATTCCTCATTTTAAGTTTAGCAACAATTGAACTAATACTATTGCACAATAATTTCAAATCAATTTTGGGTTTAAATGAATTGGATGGTTAATTTCACAAACTATGATTAGGGTCAGAGTTTGGTCGAGCAACCCTCAAAGTTCTCACTTTCAATCAAACTGGAAATTGCAATCCAATTCACGTTTAATGAAAGCTATCTATGGCTAGAAAAAAAGGGTTGTTCTCAAATTGTGGGCACGCAGGTTTATAGGATTTCGTCCATAAAGGGAAAAGTAATTTGTTTTTTGTTGGAGCCGATGGGTCTTGGAATTGTAACATTTTGCCCCCCTTTCAATCATTTGCTATGTTACTGCTCAGAAGAAAAAGGAAAAAATTCCATCCAGCTATCTAGTGAATATGAGTTGTGGGTGGTAATTTTGGCAAAACATGTTTTGTAATGGGGCAAATGACCACCAAAAAAAGAATAGCGGCATTCTTGACAAAAAGGAAAAGTTTAGTGTTCCAGAACTCATTAAATTAATCATTATTGGGTAATAAGCTTATTTTCTTAAAAATATAGAGTACAATGAAATAATTTCTAGTTACCATTGTTTAAATTTAATTTAGATCGTATACATTTCAAAAGAACATGAATTTTGTTTCCATTGAAATATAAGTCTTTGTTCAAAGATTAATACAACATAATTACAATATATAAGGGGGAGGGCAGAACTGAACCTAATATTCATATATTCATTGCCTCATTTTTTCAAACCATGAGATCAAAACTTCACTCGTACTTTTTACAATATTTTCTATTTAAAATGTCCCCTTTTTTGTTCACCTCATATTAAAATGCAAGGTTGATTATTCATAGTACCATATTAGTTCATGAGTTAGCACTTTATTTAACATAAACATATTATCCAGGCATCCAAGCAAAATCGGTTTGTCAAATTTTCGAATTTGACTTTTGTGACCAGTCTTCTTGTTGTTGTTGTTGTTGTTGTTGTTGTTGTTACTCCTCCTTCTCCTACTATGAACACTCTTAGGGAGTACAACAAAAACAATTTGTCAAATTTAAATTTTTAAATAATTGTAATTTGACTTATTATTATTATTACTATTGTTGTGGTTGTGGTTGTTGTTGTTGTTGTTGTTGTTGTTGTTGCTGTTGTTGCTATTGTTATTGTTGTCCTTGTACTTCTTATTCTTCTTCTTCCTTCTTCTTCTTCTTCTTCTTCTTCTTCTTCTTCTTATTGTTGTTATTATTATTGTCATTCTGTTGTTCTTGTTATTATTGTTGTTGTTGTTCTTTCTTAATTATTTTTTTTAATATCAATTGGGTCATAAACAAAGAGTCATGCATATAATCTCAAATGAGACTATAACCTAAAACCAATTTGCAATAGATGGAGTAACTCAATAGCTTATAAGCATGTTCAATGCCTTCTATTTTGTCAATATAGGACAATACCCACTTTCATATTTTTCACACGCTGCCTCATGTGTGGGATACTGACAAGGCTCAGCAAGTGACATAATCCCTAAAAGGGACGATGACATACTGAGGTCGGGCACAAGCTGGCTCTGACAACTTATTAAACTTTTATATTAATTAGGTCATAAACAAAGAGTCATGCATATAAGCTCAAATGAGGTTGCAACCCAAAATCAATTGGTAATGGGTGGAGTAACTCATAAGCTCTTATACATACTCAAGGTCTTCTAAATTGTCAATGTGAAATGAACCCACTTTTCATAACTCCAACAAGCCAAGTAACGTGTGGGATACTCAGAAGGCCCAATATGTAACATATTCAACCAATCGGGGACGGTGACAAATCAAGATCGAGCGCCCGCTCTAGTACCATGTTTAAAAACCATCTAAACCAAAAGTTTAAGCTGATGGTTGAGTGCCTAGGTATAGGTTTATACTCTAACACATCCCTTATGCAAACGCCCTTTGGGTTTCAAGCATGGATGCTGCAAAGTCCCCTCTATACCTTGCGCAATAAATATAGAGCATCTTGAGATTTGAACTCGAGACCTCTTGCTCAGAAACGCTCTGATAACATGTTAATTTTTTATATCAATTAGACCTTAAACAAATGAGTCATCCATATAAGATTATAATGATGATGAAGATGATAATGATGATGATTATTATTATTATCATCATCGTCTGTCAGGCCCGCATACCTTGTTTTCGATCAAGCTACTCGTAACGCCTTTTTACGTAATAAAAACCTATTTTATTTAATGATACGAATTAAATTAATTATTATCGTGCTTATGTGAGCGATGATTTTACTAAAAAGAATATTTTTGTCACCAGTAATAATAATATTATTATTAGTTTTGAAAATCCTTCAATAATTTCTAATAAGTGCTATTAATGGTTATTAACGAGTATTAAATCGATTAGGAAACCGAATACGATTAAGTTGTCAACCCTAGATATAGCTCGATGTTTATTAAATCAAACCTGGCTGTATTTGGGAACAAGTAATCGATGAAATGTTATATTATCGATTTGGGTTTAGAATTCGGGTTACGAATTAGACTAACGGCTTTGAATATGAATCAGCCTGGACCAAAAATAAACGAAAGAGAGTAGGGAGGGGCAAATTAGTAAATCCGCACAGCCCTCCCTTCTTTCTCCACCTGCCCGCGACCCCCCCGGCACTCTCTCTCCCCTCTCTCTGTGCTGCCCGTCTTCCTCCTCCTCCTCTCCTCCTCCATTAACATCAATTTTGAGCTCAAAGCCCAGCAAATTTTCGCCCCACACAACCACAAATTCCACCCAATCGGCCTCCGCCATGAGCTAGCCTTCATTTGGAGTGAATTTGGGTCGATTTTTGAAGCTCCTTGCCACGTTTATAGAGGGTTTTAGATGCCGAATTGAAGCTCGAACACGTGCCCAGGTAAGGCCATGCAATTTAGCTTCTAGTTGCTTTCAATCTTCTATAAATTGGGGTGAAAATTCGTATTTGCAAACACCCAATTCAACCTTAAGCTATAACTGAAATTTAGGCTTGTTTAGGACTCGAATTGGTGGAGTTCGGGCATGAGTTGGTGTTGCTCGCGTGACCAGAGGGCAAGGCCAGATTTTGGAAACGTTCGAAGGACCTAAGGTCAAGCCGGACAAGCCTACGATCGAAAACCTAGCTTGGGTTCAAGATGGGGATTTCCTTACTCCTAAATTACTATTAATTTCAATAATTTTAGTTAAATTTAGTTGGTGCATATTAATTCTAAGTTTAGAAATCAATTTGGGTGAAATTGGAGTCAAAGTTGAGAAATTGAACATGGTACTGAATTGAATTAATTGCATGATAATTCGATATATGGCTGAATGTACCAGTTAATCGAGGATTATAAAGTAAGCATAATGTTGTTATCGGACTGTCGTAGCATGGGCTTGTCGCACTTGAACTCTGTTTGACGCTTAGTAATGCTAGTTGAGCACTTGAAGTAATTATGGAAATAACTGAATTATATCTAAGGGCTATGGCTAAATTGGTTTGGGCATTTTAATAGTCTATTCGTAGTTATTGCAATTAAGAATTATGTTTACGGATATCGGTTGGCGAACTAAAAAGGGCAAAATGTTGCTTTAAAGTCTCGATTGCATAAGTTGGTACACTTAAACACTATGTTGTTTATTAAGCGTGAATGTAAAATGTATGATCGTTTTATGTATTATTGGTTTGTATATGCCAATATTAAATTGAGTTAGTAGTTGGATGGCTTGAGGTAGAACTATTGAGAAATTTGAGCTTCTTGTGGTCGGTGCTATGTGAGGAGGAAGTTTAGGTTGTGAATTACCGCAACCGTTTAGATTGCGAGGCCATGTGTGACTCATTGAGTAGATTCTGCCGAGTTGTGATATGAAGTGTAAAAATATGCTATGTGTGAACCCTTTTTCCCCGATATGCTACATGATATTATGTGATTAATTCTTGAAACTTTAGACGTATTTAAAAAGAAAAGGTCGTTTAGAAAGCTTGTTTTGCACGTTGAAAATGCTTTTAAATTTGTCAGTTGTCTATTCGCTTCTTAGGACGTCTAAGGTATAAAAAGGTCCTAAATCGTCGAACTACTCAATTAGTGACTCAATTGAATAGTCGATAGGTTTAGGAAGTTTAAAAGTGAGCTAAAAGTGAATTCGAAAATGATTTTAAGGCGTTGGTTTGTGTACGACCTCTCCTTATATTTAAGAGGATTTAAACCGCCTGAAAAGGGCATCTTAAGGTGCTAATTACGAAATTTAGCTGACTTGTTTGCTAATTGCTTATTTAAATTTCCATTGGATTTCGGGTTGAGAGCTAGTAAACCCATTATGCTTTTAAGAAACGTTTACGTCGAAAGTTTACAAAGGAACCTTGTTTACCTTATAGACGAGCCAAGTGCTTTAAGTTTGAATAGTAGCAAGTTTGGAACGTTTTAAGCCTTCAGTTTATTTACACACTCTCCTTTGAGTTCAAAAAGGGATTGAAACGAGTCATAAAATGACAACTGAGGATTTTATTACGAATCTAGTTTGAATTAAACGCTAACTAAGCACTTTAAGTTCCAAATGGGTTTCAATTTTACGAACTAGTAATCGTATTACGTTTATACGAAACTTTTAAGTTAGAAATGAAGTCGTTTTACGATTTAGCAAACTTATTACGTTGAACCTTTTAAGTTATAAACGAAGTCGTTTTACGACTTAGCGAACTTATTACGTTTAAATGAAGTTTTTAAGTTAGAAACAAAGTCATTTTACGATTTAGCAAACTTATTACGTTTATACGAAGCTTTTAAGTTAGAAACGAAGTCGTTTTATGATTTGGCAACCTGATTATGTTTATACGAAACTTTTAAGTTATAAACAAAATCGTTTTACGATTTAGCAAACTTACTACATTTATACGAAGTATTTAAGTTAGGAACTAAGTCGTTTTACGATTTAGTAAACGTATTGCGTTTATAAGAAGCTTTTAAATTTAAAGCGAAGTCGGTTTACATATTAACAAGCTTATTACGTTTTTAAGAAGCCCTTAAATTTCAAAGGAAGTCGATTTATGTGTTAATAAACTTATTACGTCTGTAAGAAGCTTTTAAGTTAGTTGCGAAGTTGATTTACGTGTTAGCAAATTCATTACGTTTCTGAGAAGCTTTGAAGCTACTTTCGAAGTCGATTTACGAGTTAGCAAACTTATTCCGTTTATAAGAAGTTTTTAAGCCAAAACGAATGAGCTGTAAATATTTCGTAGAGTAATGGTCGTTTTGTTTAAAAGTAAGATTTCAGCAAAGTAACCAACTGAAAAAGAGAAATGCAATGCGATTTTAAAGTTCTATAAAAGTGCTAGGTAAGTGGCCAGACCTTGAGGGTGGGAACTGGACGCAAAGATGACATGAGCTGTTTCCCCCTAAGGTAATATTGGGAGCTGAATGCAAAGATGGCGTGAGCTATTCCCAGGAGCTGGACTCAAGACATGATTATCTTGGTGCGAGCTGTTCCCTGATATGTGACGCGTAAGAAAACCTTGAGGGGGACTGGACTCAGGATATGACTATCCTGGTGTGAGCTGTTGCCCCACAGAGGACAATATCAAGGTTAGAATTACTCTGCTAAGATGTATTTTGTCCAAAAGTTAAGTACGTATACCCTGGGAATAACGTAGATTAAGAGTGATGATCTCACTTAAGGGTGGTGTTGACCTCCCCTAGCCAGCACAATAAGACGTTTTTATGTTATAAGTACGTTCCTAATAAATATGAGATTTGGCAGTTTGCCATTCTAAGCTGTTCGAAAAGAAAGGAAGTCCTTTTAAAGGAATACGAGCCTCGAGAGGCCAAGTAAAGCGTTTTTAAGAAAAGAAGAAAGCTTTCAAATGTACGTAATTTGCATATATTTTATGAATGTCTTCTGAATATAATTTAAATGAATTTCAAGTGCAGTTTGGTTACATCCTAATAATGCATTGAACGTTTAAGTTTTTAAAAGTGCATATCATAAGAAAGAATGTTTCTTGTAAAGCTTTTCTTACCAATTTGGGGGTCTCATAAGTTTCTAGAACAGTTGTAAGTTTTAAAGAAGTTTGCATGATTTATAAGTTGTTCTTGGAATATAACGTGAGTCACTAGGTATTCACAGGTGTGTTTGAAAGTATCGTTCTTGTGCTACATGAATACGTGCCTGAATGCTTGTTAGAAAGGAAGGATGGTCACTAAGGCCTAGGAATGAGTTGAGTTGAGGGGCTAGCATAAAGTATATG
>JAKOGI010000234.1:332500-490000 GCA_029747015.1 Carnegiea gigantea | reverse complement strand
TGTATATATATGTCTCATATGTGTATGTATATATATGGATGTTACATATATATGTTGTATATAACGTTGTATGCATATATGTATGTGTAATTTATGTGTAATCTATATATTGGTTTTGGGTGTATGATATATTATAGATATATATATATTATATATATATATTATAATATATGATATATATATATATATATATTATATATATATATATGCATGTATTATATATGTATGTATGTATGTATATTTGTGTAATATATATATATATATATATATATATCTATATATATATATATATATATATATATATATGTATGTATGTATGTATGTGTATATTTACACGTGTGTGTGTGTAGATATATATAATATGATATGGATGTATGTAGTAGTGGTATGTATGTATATACAGACATATATATATGTGTATATATATTATATATATATATATATATATATATATATATATATATATATTTTGTTTATATATTTATTTGTACATATATATCTACATGTGTGTGGTGTGCATATACACACATACACGCACACACCACATATTATATATATTATATATATATATATATATAAATATTGTATATCGTGTGTGTTGTGTGTATTATATGTAGGTAGTATATCATATAGGTGTTGTGCATGTATATATATATATTACCCACAACAGACATCACACACACACACACACACATATAATATATGGTGTGTGTGTGTGTGTGTGTTGGTGTGTGCTGTCCTGTCCTATAGATATATGTACGTGTGTGTGGTATATATACTATACAAACCACAACACCCACACATACATATATGTATGTATGTATGTAATATTTGTATGTTGTATATATATAGATATATATATATATATATGTATGTTATATATATCTAGTATGGGTATATATGTATATATATAGATGTGTATACATATATATATATATATATATATATATATATATTATATAGCTATATATATATATATATATATATATATATATATATATATATATATGTGTATATATGTGTGTGTATGTATATAAATATATATATATATATATCTATATATATATGATATATATATATATATATGTATGTGTATATATATGTATGTGTATATACATACATAGTATATACATATATATAGATATATATATATATATATATATATATATATATATATATATATATATATATATTATATATATATGTATGTGGATATATATGTATATGTGTATATATATTTATATATATACATATATATATATATATATATATATATAGCTATATATATATATATATATTATATATATACATATATATATAATAATATATATATAATATATATATATATATATATATATATATATATATATATATATATATATATATATATATATATATATATATATATATATATATATATATATATAGATATATATATATATATATAATATATATAGATATATATGTATGTATATGTGGTTGTGTGTGGGTGTGTGTGTGTGGTGTGTATATCAATATATATATGTATCTATATGTAATATATATATATATATATATATATATATATATTATATATAATGTACTATATATATATCATTACATATATATATACTATATTATATACTATATATATATTATATATATATATATATATATGTACATATATATATATATATATATATATATATATTACATATAGATATATCTATAGATATATATATATATATCTATATATATATCGTTATATATATGTACAAATATACATATATATATATATATATATATATATATATATATATATATATATATATATATATATATATATATATCTATATATATATATATATATATAATATATATATGTATATGTGTATCTATATGTACATATATATATATATATATATATATATGTATATATACCCACACGTATGTATATATATGAATATATGTGTGTGTGTATAGATAGATATGCACGCCGGAAAATTTGCTCACATTAACCCGGGTAGTTCTATATACATTTCAGGGTTAAGGTATATACATACACACGCCCTCTTGAAAATTTACTCACATTAATTTGGGTAGTTCTGCATATGTTTCACAGGTGACATATATGTACCATTTGAGGAAAGCGCATATTTAAGACTCATGAATAATAAACAGTTTAAACTTATAATTCATTGTTAAACCCTTATGTTCAAGCAAAAAAGGGAAGTAAGTGGGAAAGTGATAAGATCTCGTAATACTAAGCATTGCATTCTATCATAAATTTAGGCATTCAGAAATGTGGAGTGTAGAAGGCCATCACCGAATTGACAAACCGAGACACTAGAGGTATCTTTAACTACCAAATTACAGCACTAAAATTAACCAACTAATTGAAGTTTTCTTTGCCAACTATATCAAACCCAATTGCCTTATAACTAAGCAAATTCCCTAGAAATTTACCTACAAGTCCACTAGACGAGCCCTTAATCTTACAATAATTTTGATAATCCACTTTGATATCCAACTATCAACAATCGGAATCAAACTATAAGATGTGAAAAGGAACTAGAAAAACAGTCAATCTCCTTCGAATTAAGCTCAAATGCGAAATTTACAATAAGAAAAAGAGTAGAATGGAGAAACCATCACTGAAAGACGTCAAAGCATTGTCACAAGAAGCAGATCGAGCACAAAAATATGGACCAATAGATCTTTAATCGAGATTTGAGGTCGAGGACGGAGCATTACAATGAAAGACCAATGGCCATCAGAGCGGACGACAGAACTAGCTTGTCAGTGGAGGTTGGCGAAGGGGGGACGAAGAGGACCTGAGACTTGAGAGGAGATAGAAAGGGAGAGGAGGCTGAGGGCCGGGTGGTTGAGAGGAGATAGAGAAGCGAGAGGAGGCAGCGGCCATATCTGGGAAAACAAGAACGAAGTCACAGTTTTTGTTGCATGCAATACCGGCAAAGCAGTGATTACAGTCGTCAAGAACAACATCCGAAAGAAAGAGAAGCACTCTGTAAAAAGTGCTGTTTCAAACAACACCTGTAAGTACATTTCCCCACTTTTCGGGATACAGCAGGACTGTGGCCTGTAAACCACCCCCCCCCCCCCCCCAAAAAAAAAAAAACCATAATTTTGCACGAAAGTTTGTCAAAATTATACGCCAATCTTTTTCGTTATGCCTGCAGGTACCCCACAACAAGAGGAGCGCCCCAATGAAAATTGAAGTCTGCAAGCTTCTCGAGCCTGACTGACAGAACATTCAGCCCTCAGGCCGCAGCCTATGCGTGAAGCAATAGGCACAGCATGTCGTTTTCTGATTCAGGCTTCTCCCTTCTTCAACGGCCTTACATAGTATCCCCTTTTCCAGTCAGTCACAATCATGGACTTGACTTCCTCAGCTAATATACTGCACTGCATGCAGCCAGAGGAGGACATCAATCTGTCATCCACGAAAGCTTTGAGCAAGGCTATAGCAAAACGATCAATCTCCAAGTCTGTCACCTCCCATAAATTGTCAACCATGATAGGGGAACCAACTAAGAGCTAAGAGAGAGGACTAACTGAAGGGTAATCAGTAATCACCAGTTAGCTCGACAGACGCACTTCTGCATCCCATGAGCACCATAGCAGCACATTTCTATAGTTTTGGGATCTTTTCTATGGGTATGTATTATGACCCAGAGCACCACAACGGAACCAACACATTCTTCTTTTAAGATAAGATACCAAACAAATGATGAAAGCGGGCATACCATCTCCATGGCTAAGATAATAGAGTCAGTCATGGTTTTCCAAGGCTCCTGTCAGCTCCTCCTTTGAAGGAACAACCCCAGTTTTTCCCTGGAAGATGCCGAAGTGTCATCCCCAACAAGAATTAACAATTGAATAAAGTTTTAAAGGTAAAGGAATTCCTGCATGTTTAGAAGTCTGAACCACTCCTCAAAGCTAGCTTGTGTGCAGTTGAGATCACCGCTTGGATCTAGTAAGTAAAATGTATCAAGTGGGTCTACAAGTGGAACTCTAGGAGCCTAACCGACAGCTTCCTCTAAGATGGACTTTCTTGGCAGTGTTGCAAAGATGATGGCAACAGAAGGCATGCGGTACACCTCTTGCTCTCCCAGGATTGGCATGCTTACCAGAGGAAGCATCTGTGAAACACATAGGCTTAAGAGAGTGAGAATAGAAAGTACTTGCTCAATTGAAAGTAGAAATAAGCAAATTGTTATTGTTAAAACTAAAGATACCAACCTGTAAATGAATTGGAAAAATACGTTGCCAAATACTAAACATCCCTACTGTTGAATGAATTTGAAAATAATCTCCATTCAGAGACCCAAGATAAACAACTAAATCAAGCTATTCCTTACAAAGCAAATAGCATCAATTTATCAAGTAGCAACTTTGGCCAGCAATCTAAAGATTAATTGAACCAGTTGAAAAGCAGAGAGCAGGAGATTGACATTAGTTTCCTTCATTAGGATCCCGAACAAATGGGTGACAAAGCGGTGCACACATCAAGACAACTCACCTCATCATTGCTGTCCAGCACAAGAATAACAGGCTGTCTGCTTGTGCAATATTCTGGCTCAAGCTTGCCGACTGCAGTAAGCATCAAGTCAATGATACACGCAGAACATAATCAGCTCCATCACATGCCTCATTTTGCGAATTACAACTCTCTCAATCACAATCTTCGATGCAGCCGATATAGCAAACTTTCTGAAGAAACAGCGATGGAATTCCCTCTTTCTTCAAATTGGCTGGATTAATGCCTCCCAAAACTACTTTCAATACACGTCCATTGACACTGTACTTGTATAATATTTTTATTTCCCGCAACAGCTCCCTCACAGCAGAACTCAGGGGTTCGCATTCTGGTGACCAGCCTAGAAACAAGTATCTCCAAGCACCAAACCACGATTATTCCATGTCCCTGTTACATTAACCACCAGCCACCCCCCCCACCAAAACTCCAAGAAAAAACAAAGGAAGAATGAAAACCAATTAGGGATCATTCTTCTCGCCAGGGATCCTAATCGTTTGCATAAGCGAGGATAGTATCACCTCAAGCTAGCAAACCAACCTAAGTAATCTATGCAGGCGGTTATCCAGACTTTCCCTCCCTGGCCACAATATTTTGCGGCTTTTCTCAGTGTCTTCGGGCAAATTTGAAAAAGAGGCATAATTTTCTTGCAGTATCTGTTCAAACAATGGGGCTACATCATCAAGCGCAGCCCTCCAAACTCAAGGAGAGTGCCAATTCTTGAGTAAATACTTTCTCCCAAAACTGAGCTGCTGCAGCTTGTTTCCTCATCTGAATTCCCACACAAAAGTAAGCAATCCCTTGAATATTACAGATGACTAAATTCAAATCAAATCTATACACCAGAGGACCCAGAGTCCTGCCTAATCAAGGTGTTTCACCACCTGCTATTCCAAAGAAAAGAAGTAAAGGACGGTTTTGTCTGGCATTCTCTTAGAGTCCGCTGTAAGCCAAGTGAAATAATTGCCACAAAGTGAACTTTTCAGTAGTACAAGAAGTCACAATACACATAATGAGATAACTAAATTCTAAAAGTATTATTCCCCAATGGAAGTATGTTACCTTGAAGAGTTGAGCTCAGAGGTAATATTGTAACAGCAGATTGATTATCAGCATCCAAATGGGACAGGAGCAGCCACCCATAGACCGTGGAAGGATAATGTATAATCTCTTCCAAAAGACCAGCATATGTGTCCTCTAGTAGATTTATACATACAATTGTAGAACTGGGAAGGTTTTTGAAAAAGCTTTCCTCACATGCTTCTATCTCTTCAACTAATTGAGGCACAACCCTGCAAAAGTATAAGCAAGAGGACCAATTAGCTCCAGAAATCAAGGATGAGTGTCTGAAACACTGGAAGCTTATCAATGTAAGAGTAGCCACCACCTAAGCAAGGTGAACATATCTGTTTTCATGCTAATTCGAGCAGAAGCTTCAGAACCCTGCATTAGTCAACCAACACACATCATCATCCAAATTGCCGAAATAAACCACACCATTAAATCTGCCCAGAGACTTGCCACCCACAAACAGCCCAGGCACCGATTCATGCAGTAAATCACTCTGTTGAAATTAAATAACCACAGAAATTGATAGCCACGATTGCTATTATGTTATTTGCCACTCATTGATCATTAGTCGGCTGAAACAAACATGTGACACCAAACAATGCACTATCTAAAACGAACCTAGTCTAGCAGTCCTCTGCGATTTTATAAATTAATCCATATTAGATGGTCGCAAAACAGCCCGAGCTCGAGGATTTCTTGACAAACCTATTGTCCAAAAACATAAACATAATGATTTAGAGGAGTGGGCTAACACAACAGGAAGTGCAGAAGAAAATTCTTACACGAAAGACAAAATAAAAAAGCAAACAAAACTAAAGGCGGCGGTGGTGGTAGCAGCAGCAGTAGCATTAGCATGGATTTGAAAATTTGAATTCCAATTTCTAAATAGGGATAGATAAGGAGCTGAAGTGTGGTGGCAAACAATAAGTCATTGTATATGTAATCTACAAAATTACAATGGAGCAATAAGACCAAACTAAGCCAACACTTAACACAAGGTCTGTT
Organism: Carnegiea gigantea; assembly: GCA_029747015.1. NCBI lineage: Eukaryota > Viridiplantae > Streptophyta > Magnoliopsida > Caryophyllales > Cactaceae > Carnegiea > Carnegiea gigantea. Next base: position 483,387 of record JAKOGI010000234.1, on the reverse strand, counting down.
AACTAAAAACAAATGATTCAGGGAAAGAGATCTTTTGGACTCTTTGTTTGGATTACAGATTTACTTCCCCGCCATTATTCTCTTTTTCAAAAACGGATCCAAACCTATAAGAGACAAGGAGGCTGAATGTAAAAATAAAACACCCTGCAGGACCAGGCATCCACGAAAAGATGATGAGACAAGTGAAACCGGTAAGGAAAAAGATTAACACATTCTCTCCTGCAATTACATCTAAGATGTAGGTTAGAGTCCTACAACTCTATCAAGTTACACACCAAAGGAGCCAGTCTCAAAAGTGAACCACAGCCATCAACCAAAATTATCCCATTTTGTGCACTAAAGAAGCCAGTCAAACAGGTGAATCATGGCCACAAACCAAAATTATCCCCTTGACGACTGGCTGGCAATAACTTAATAAATGGTAGGATCTGTCAGAAATCGAGGCATGAGAATGATGGTGACAACAATTAGATACAATACCTTCACTTTGCAAGGCAACTGGGTTTTATGTTTCAGAGTATTAACTGAAAGGAGCTTTACACTGTGATGAGAACCAATCCAATAGTTTCCAGAAAGCATTTTGCTTGAAGACAATGTGGGAGGCAATGGCAAAATGTATTCAAAGGTCGGCTCAGGATATCCTTGGCACATCTAGAAGAGGTGGCAACAAAATGAAAGGAGCCTGGTGGTGGAACAAGGAGGTAAAAGAGAAAGTCAAAGAGAAGAAAGAAGCATACGCTACTTTTATAAAGAGCGGAATGGATGAAGAGAAAGAGATTAGTAGAGTTAGATATAAGGCAGCAAAAAAGACAGCCAAGAAAGCTGTTGCTATAGCAAAGAGCATGGCTTATGATAGGTTACATCAAAAGCTGGAGTCAAACGAAGGTGAGAAGGAAGTCTTTAAACTTGCGAGGGCTAGGGAAAGAAAAACAAGGGATTTGGGTGTCATCGGGTGCTATGTGAGGATGCAAAAATCAGGCAGAGATGGCAGATGCACTTTTCTAAACTCCTAAATGATGAAATGATGGTGGATTTTCGAAGTAGGAGTAGAGAGAGCAAGGAGAGTCAACTTGATCCTCGTTTTAGTGAACCTATCAACAAGGACGAGATTAAAGAGTCCCTAAGGAAGATGACAAATGGGAAGGTAGAGGGACTAGATCAGATACCAGTTGAAGTGTGAAAGTGTTTGGGTGAAGAGGGATTGAAGTGGCTAGCAGAGCTTTTCAATGTTATTTTTAGGACTGCTAAGATGTCAAAAGAATGGAGGTTTAGTACAGTCATCCCATTGTACAAGAACAAAGGTGATATTCAAGATTGTAATAACTATAGGGGTATAAAGTTGCTGAGTCATACCATGAAGTTGTGGGAGAGGGCGATTGAGAAAAGGTTGCGGAAGGATATCTCAGTTATAGAGAATCAATTTGGTTTTATGCCTGGCAGGTTGACCACAGAGGTGATTTACCTCCTTAAAAGGCTCATGGGATTATACAGAGATAGAAAGGTAGATCTCCATATGGTGTTCATTGACCTAGAAAAAGCATATGATAGAATCCTGTGTGAGGTGTTATGGAGATGCTTGGAAAAGAAAGGAGTGTCTCCAGTATATATTCGACTTATTAAGGATATGTATGAGAGAGGTAGGACGAGTGTTAGGACGCTATGAGGGGTTACCAACGATTTCTACGTTGGTATGAGCCTGCATCAGGGTTCCGCTTTAAGCCCTTTTCTTTTCACTCTAATCATAGATGAACTTACAAAAGGGATTCAAGATGAGTTACCCGGGTATATGTTATTTGCAGGTAACATTGTTCTTATTGATGAGACTACGGAGGGAGTTAATGAAAAACTAGAGCGATGGAGACATACACTGGAATCTAGAGGCTTTAGAATTAGTAGATTGACGACTGAATACTTTCATTGCTGTATCAGTGGAAGGAAAGATGCGAGGGGAGAAGTCACCATTGAGGGGATGCAGATACCAAAGGTCGAGAAGTTTAGATATCTAAGCTCAATCATTCATCGTGAAGGGGACATTGATGAAGATATTAGCCATCGCATAAAAGTAGGCTGACAAAAATGGAAGTATACTTCAGGTGTATTGTGCGATAAGAGAATGTATGTAGGACTAAAAGGTAAAATTTATCGTATGGTAGTTAGACCTGCTGTGTTATATGCATCAGAGTATTGTCCTATAAAGAAGACTCAAGTTCAAAGGTTAATGGTAGCAGAGATGAGGATAATTAGATGGATGTGTGGTTATACGAAACTGGATAAAATTAGTAATGGAGTGATCAGAAACTTAGTTAAAGTGGTCCCATCGAAGATAAGCTAAGAGAAATAAGACTCAGATGGTTTGGTCATGTGAAAAGAAGGAGTGAGTACGCTCCAATGAGGAGATGTGAGGGAATTAACATCCCAATAGGTAAAAAAGGGAAGGGACGATCAAAGAAGAGTTTGGACGAGGTGATTAGAGAGGATTTAAAAGTTGTAGGGTTAACGGAGGACATAACTCAGGATAGGAGACTATGGCGGGATAGGATTAAGATCTTAGTTAGTATAGAATTAGCCTCGTAGTTGGTTACTCGGTTGCAGTAGAGTGGGTTTTTTTTTTCGTATGTCATGTTTACATGCAGGTAGTTCATGCGTCTGGAAAGAGACATTATTTGCCTACCCCTATTTGTTAAGGTACGGTATCTTCCTCTGCCTTGTTGCACTTATGGTTACATAGTTACTGCCACCTGATTTTTTTTCATATTTCTTAGTTCATTCCCTGCGACTTATCCTTAATTTTTCTTCATAAAATGTTTTCATAAAATCCTTCTTCTATAAAATGTTTTCACAAAATCTGATTTTTGTGGGTCTTTTGGAATCAACCTCTCCACGGGCAGGATAGTCGGTAGAGGTAAGGTTGCCTATATCTGGATCTCCCCAAACCCCGTGAAAGCGGGACCCACACTGGGAATTGTTATTGTTGTTGTTATGTACAATGGAAAAGCTAAATTTTCTCTCACTGATTAAACCACATATGTCAAAGCAAGCAATTTTGATACCTGTCATTATACATGTACACTCAGCAATAGTAAATTTCATGCCAAAGAATCGACAGAATGCATTATTAGCAAGCAATCTGGATACCTGTCATAGAGCTTTGGCTTAACAAAATAAAATGAACAAGTACGAGCACTCTACTGATCCACTTAGGTGAGCACATTTACAATCCTTGTGGCAATAGCTAGCTTAGATGTGTTGTTTATCCAGTCTACCTAACAAAAATAAGCTTCATCTATGATTGATGTCCTTGGAATAAGAAAGCCAGCAAACATTGTTACAAATTTCTGCACGCTTAATTGCCAAAACATTACCAGTTATGTGTTTCCCAATATACTCAAGCAGTCAAGCTCAAGAGAACTCCAGCATTTACAATTGTTTCCACATGCCAGCATAGAGATTCATTTTCTCCAGATTTAATATAATCTTGGAATTCCAGTAGAACACCCTCGCATTTCTCCGGAATTATTCTTAACCTTCAAGTTTCACGTGTTTAGAAAGCAAATGTTTAGATATCCTCGTCAATTTCGTTACCTAAACGGACGAAGTATACAAATTATTTGCACGACATTAAAAGTATTTGAAAGGCTCTTGCAATTATTTTCCTTGATCTATTGTGAAAGTGAAAGCTAGAACCAAAAATGAAGTTATAAATAAATATGTGACACTCAAATGGCTTGGCAATGAATGCAAAGAAACCTCTTGCTAGACCGGTGATACGTAGGTCTCTACTGAGCAGAGAGCAGAAGGTCCAATAAAGAATAGAAAATAACTCCAATAAGATGAAATGTGGATAAAGAAATTTGCATGTGACAAGCCTCCTCTTCCTCCAATTATTAATTCTGCTCATCTATTTATTTTCTATCCATAGATTCTGTAACTAAACATCAAGGTAGTTATCCTAGCTGGTAGCAAGCTGTTAGAAGTTTGTTACAGCAGCAAGAAGCTTAGCAAGAAGTGGTTACAACAAGGCCCCATATATATATATATATCTATATATATATATATATATATATATATATATATATATATATATATATATATATATATATATAGGACAATCATTTGCAAATAAATACACAGAAAAATATTTCAGAGTTTCTCCTGGTTTCTTGTTTTTCCTCTCTACTGTTTCATTGTTTTTGCTTCCACCTCTATTGTTTCATGGTATCAAAGCACAGGCTCGTTTAATTTTTCCTATTTCATTCTTTCTCTTCCATGGCAGATGCTATTCCAGAAACCACAATTGTGAATAACAACACAGAAACAATGTCTGAAGTTGTTTCGAAGCCTTCACATATTCTCTTCTTAAACCCTTCTGATAATCTAAACAGTATTCTGGTTAACGAGTTGTTAAATGGCAAGAATTATGGAACCTGGAAAAAGTCTATGGAAATAGGCTCGATTGCCAAAAACAAACTAGGATTTGTGCTTGGTACTTCTAACCAGCCAGATTTGACTTCACCACTGTTTGCACAATGGGATAGATGCGACAAGATGGTGATTTCTTAGCTTCTTCATGTTGTGGAAAAGAGTATCTCAGACAGCATATTATTCTCAAATTCATCAAGGCAGATTTGGGTCGATCTTGAGCAAAGGCTTGGTCAATCAGATGGAACAAAATTTTTCCAAGTAAAAAGAGACCTATATTCAATTACTCAAGGTAATGTTGATATTGCTTCTTATTTCACTGAGATTAAGAAGTTATGGGATGAGCATGAATCAATGTTATCTACTCCTACTTGTTCTTGTGGAACTAGCTGTGCAACTTACATTGATGTCCACAAAATGAGGGAAAGCGAAAAGCTAATTCAACTTCTTGTAGGGCTAAACGATGTTTACAAAACTGTTAGAGGAAACATATTAATATCTTGGGCCCTTACCTACTGTCTGTGGTGCATACTATATGCTTCTTCAAGAAGAACACGAAAGGAAAATGTCCTCTGGTGCTCATATTATTCCCCAGTCTGTTGCCTTAAACACTAATCTCAATCTTTCTAATATCTTTGGTCAAGATTCCTCTCCTACGATGGGAAATCATCATAATAGTTATGGAGGGAGCAATGTTGGTTATGGTCCAGGCAATGAAAATAGAAATCCTAAAAATAATTTAAGCTATGGAGTTGTGAATAATAATAATACACATGGTGATAATGGATATACCAACAAGAGCTATGGATCCAGAAAACCTTTGTTCTGTGACCATTGTAAGATTTCAGGGCACACTATTCAAAGGCGCTATAAGTTACATGGATACCCTCCAGGACACAGACTATATAGAGGGAAGAGAGTTGCAGTCTCTGCTACGCAAGATCAAGAAAATGGTTCCTGGTTAGAGGATGTTCATACAACAACACCCTCTGAAACTTAGCCTTCAGCTGCCCTGTCTCTGCCAACACTAGATACAGAATAGTATCAACAACTTTTGCAACTTCTAAGCAAACAATCCTTGGATAATAATCATCCAACCTATCCAACTTCTTCTGTAGGCACAGGCTTTATGGCAGGTAAAGATAGTTTCTGTTTTGCTACAACATTTGATAGTGGTAACGGGATTATAGATAGTGGTGCTAGTGACCACATCACACCTCATTTACATCTTTTTTCTTTTGCACAACCTGTCAAAATCCCTGGATTTATTACAATGCCTAATGGCAAACAATCCAAAATTGCCCACATTGGTTCAATTCAACTAACTCCTCATCTAACATTACCAAATGTCTTACATGTTCCTAAATTCCAATTCATTCTCTTGTCAGTCCATAAGTTGTGTCAGCAAATAGCTAGAAAAGTCATTTTTTCAACCACTAACTGTGTTCTCCAGGGCCTCACATCACAGGAAGTGGTCCTTAGTAGAGCAAGAGGAAGTTTGTACCATTTGGAATTATCCAATAGCAAAGAAGCAGCAAGCACTAACTCTCTGGCACTGCAGCTTACTATGCAGCCTGATCTTCCTAATTTCACTCAGTCTACTTTCCATCAGAATCATAGTCTCACTGAAGCTGATTCCTGGCATTTCAGATTAGGACATTTATCTTTTGATAAGATGAAATGCATTAGCTTGCCTTGTGAAAAAAGAAAGCACAATACCATATGTTCCATTTGTCCAAAAACAAAGTTACACAGGCAATCATTTCCTTTAAGCAACACTAGAGCCTCAAGGATTTTTGAACTTGTACATATAGATATTTGGGGAGCTTACAAGTGTGCTACATATAATGGATATAAGTATTTTCTTATTATTATTGATGACTACTCTAGAGCTACATAGATACACCTGATGTCTACCAAAAGCAATGCCTTTCCTTTATTCCAAAGTTTCATTGCATATGTTGAAACTCAGTTTGAAATTTCAGTTAAAATTATTAGGACAAATAATAGCTTAGAGTTTAAGGATGGAACAACTATCCAATTTTATAATAAAAAAGGCATATTACATCAAACATCCTATATAGATAAACCCCAACAAAATGAAATTGTGGAGAGGAAGCACAAGGACCTATTAGAAGTAGCCAGAGTTCTCATGATTCATTCCAACCTACCCCATTAATTTTGGGGAGAAAGCATACTTACTGCCGGCTACTTGATAAACAGGCTCCCTACACCTATTTTACACAATAAAACTCCTTTTGAAATCATATATAGAGAAAAGCCTACCTACACTCACTTAAGGGCATTTGGCTTCTTATGCTATGCTTCCACTCTCAAAAGGAATAGAAGTAAGTTTGATCAAAGAGCTACAACATGCATTTTCCTGGGGTATCCTTATGGGTAGAAAGCCTATAAGGTTTATAACCTTGAAACAAGGAAAGTTTTCACTACAAGAGATGTTGTCTTTCATGAGTCATGCTTTCCTTACTTAGGCACATATCACACATTTGAACTTCCCTTACCTCTTCTTATTCTTGAAGAACAGAGCTTAGATTCTTCACACACTATGCCTAATCAGCCACAAATACAAGAAAATCACATTCAGGCAGAGTAGTCATCTAACTTCATTCCCTCTAATTCAACCCAAGAGCAAAATCACCAATCTAGAAAACACACTGCCACTCAAATTGCACAACCAAGAAGGTCCAACAGAAACCATAAGCCTCCTTCTCATTTCCAAGATTATATTTGTTCTAACATTCAGAAAAGTTGGTGCAATTTAGTCATTGTACCTCCCAAATGTTATGGCTTGTTTGTCTGCTATAAAGGAATATCCAGTGCCAAGTTCTGATGACCAAGCTGCCACACATCCAGAATAGGTAAAAGTAATGCAGAAAGAGATTGATGCACTCCAAGTAAACAACACTTGGGATGTTGTGACACTTCCTAAAGGGAAGAAAGCTATCAGCTGCAAGTGGGTATTCAAAACTAAACTCATGTCTGATGGTTCTCTTGAAAGACTAAAAGTAAGATTAGTCATAAGGGGCTTCACTCAGCAATATGACATTCACTATCAAGAAGTCTTTTCTCCAGTGGTGAAGATGGCCACAATCAAAACACTCATGGTAGTTTCAGCAGCAAAAGGTTGGACAATGTACCAATTGGATGTTAATAATGCATTTTTGCATGGGGAATTGGATGAGGAAGGGTATATATAAATGCCAAAGGGAATACCAAACCTTGATAACAAAGATTACAGACTGAGAAAGTCTTTATATGGACTTAAACAGGCCAGCAAGCAATGGTTTAGCAAACTGAAAGATACACTCATTTTCCTTTGATATTCACAGTCTAAAAATGACTATTCTTTGTTTCTCAACAGGTCTTCGAGTCATCTCATTGCCATAGCAGTTTATGTAGATGATATTCTGATCACTGGATCAAACTCTGCAAAAATCCAGCATGTCAAGCAATTCCTCAATGATAAATTTGGAATCAAGGACCTTGGACACTTACATTATTTTCTCAGTTTAGAAGTACATCAAACTCAGCAGGGTATCCTTCTTTCGCAACAGAAGTTTACTAGGGAATTATTGAGAAATTGTAGACTCACACTCAGAAAGAGTACAACTACACTATTACCACTTAACTGCAAGTTACTCCTTGGTGAAGGTGAATTACTATCTGATCCAACAGCCTACAGGGCCATAGTTGGGAAACTCAATTTCCTAACAAACACCAGGCCAGATCTAAATTTCTCTGTGCAGTACCTTAGCCAATTTCTATAAAATCCAAGGATAAGTCACCTCCAAGCCTTGTCACATACCTTGAGCTACATCCAAGGCACAGCAACATAGGGTATTCTTCTCAAAGGCTCAAATCACTTAAGTCTACAAGCTTTCTCTGACTCAAACTGGGCAGCCTATCCTACTTCAAGAAAATTAGTAACAGGTTATTTGATCCTCTTAGGATCCTCTCCCATAAGCTAGAAATCAAAGAAACAAGGTACTGTTTCAAGGAGCTCCTCAGAAGCTGAATATAGAGCCATGGCACAAGCAGCATCAGAAGTCACATGGTGTTGAATTAGTATATTCAGTTTTGATGACAATAAACCCAAGTGTAAAATGCTCTTAAGTAATGTTGCTCCAAACAAAGTTCTCCAAACAGGCATACACTGTTATTTTCAATATGCGTCTTAACTTGTTTGCTGAATGTTGAGAACAAGTCTTAAGAACAGGTCTCATACCTTGATGACTCACGCTCAAGTCAAGAACACCACCTCGATGAGTTGATTGTGTGTTAAGATCAGTTCCTGAACTCAAGCAATACAAGAACAACCTGGCAAACAGGCTAGGTGTTTCAAGGACAATCCAGCAAACAGGCCTTTCTGAACTCAAGCGATACAAGAACAACCTGGCAAACAGGTTGGTCTAGGTGGTTGGGGCAGCGTATTCGTCTTGAACAAGATGACTGGATCTACAGCAAGATGTCTTGGGTAATTTAGGTTTTATTTTTTAGACTCTTGTTAATATGCCAATCTTGAAAAGTCTCCAACTAACCACTCTTGAATTGGTTGCGCTATTTGCTTCAGAACACCAAGTTTGAACAACCCTGTAAACAGGGTACCTAGGGTGTTTCTGAACTGCAACGGCCAAACCCGGTCACTTTGGAAAACTTATTTTGGTTGGCCAAAAGCTCTAATATATTTTGATAAAATTCCAAGACAGCAATTTAAGCTGTAGGAAATCTTTTGATATGAAAATCACTTGGGAGATTTGCAAAACTGATTTTGGAAAATATTTACCAAAACCGAAAATATTTCTCTCTTATCCTTTGGAAAGTGATTAATTCAAAATTCAAGCTGAGATTCTTTTCCAGGTATTTCACGGCTATTTTTAAGTGGAAAAGATAGTCTTTTATCCTCCAAAATCAAATCCCTACAATATTGGGAAACTCTATCCTCATTGGATCTTTTAGCCGTTGGAATTCTCTGTGCTAAGCAAAAATCTCTCTTTGCTAAACATAGCTGATTTTATCACTTCTCCTTGTTTTTGACCGTTGGATTTTTTGTTTAAAAACTCAACATTTCACTCCCATTCATAAGAGAAGAAAAAACGAGAAACATACACAACATACGCAAAAAGGGAGAAGTGCAAAAGTGGTTTTTCTAGTGAGAAGAATTTTTCGAGCTACTCTTGAGAAAAGAAAAACCGAGACAAGTTGTGTTTAAGCTGAGCTTTCAAGATATTGGCATACTAGGACCTCATTGTACCTTACATCTGCTTAAATCAGAAGCACCCCCGTAAGGTGTTTTGTAACCCTGATCTTGGATCAGAAAAGTGAGTGAGTGGTCCTCAGTCGTGTGGACTTTGGACGTGTCCAATCTGGTGAGATTTGGACGTGGTGTAACCTTTCTTAGAAAAGAAGGTTACATGGTTGCAAGTTGTAACAAGGTGTGTTACATTTGTAACGTGTGAAGCCCGTTAGTGAAAGTGGTTAAATCCTACACGAGGTAGGTCGTGGTTTTTCACACCTCAGTTGGGCTAGAGGTGTTTTCCACGGAAAAATTGTGTGTGCTTTATTTCCGCATTTATCTTGTTGATTTTCGCCTTTGAGCAAATTGAAAACATCTGGTGCAAACAAGTCAGAAGGTTGTTTGTAATTCAAGAACAACCTCTGCAATCAGGAGGGTGTTTGTCAGTAAGTACGCGAAAATCGAACACCACAATTCACCCTCCTCTTGTGGGTAAGTACTTCTAAATTCAACAAGTGGTATCAGATCAGGTTCTCTCACAAAAGGGCTAACACCTTAAGAGATTCTGAAGATGAGTACACCACAAAGAATCCTTGAAAGGCAATCCATTACTTGGCCACCCTATTTCAACGGCCAACATTATAGTTGGTGGAAGAATAGGATGGAGAACTATATTCAGGCAGAAGATTATGAGTTATGGATGCTCATCAAGAACGGGCCCCTTGTTCCCACCAAGGTGCTTGAAGATGGTAAGAAGGTTCCCAAGGAACCCATAGAGTTTGATGCTGAAGACTATAAGAAAATGGAAAAGAATGCCAAGGCCAAGAAGCTATTATATTTTGGCTAGGTCCAGATAAATATACACGTATCTCGGAGTGTGAGTTAGCCCAGGAGATATGGAATGCCCTCCAAGTAGCTCATAAAGGAACAAGTTAAGTCAAACAATCACGTATTGAGCTACTCATGAGGCAATATGAGTTGTTTGATGTGGGTGATCGTGAGAACGTGATGGATATGTATACACGCTTCACCCACATAACAAACGAGCTAAAATCTCTGGGAAAATCCTTCACCACAGAAGAGCTGGTGAGGAAGATTCTAAGGATTTTGCCTCGGTCTTGGGAAGCGAAGGTGACAGCCATCCAAGAAGCTAAAGACATGAACAAGATCACCCTCGCTGAACTCAGAAAGAACTCACAACAAAAAGAGGAGCAGAAGAAGGATCGTGGGCTTGCCTTGAAAGCACAAGAGGATGATGACTCTGACCTTGAGGATGAAGAGATGGCCTTGATGACACGAAAGTTCAAGAAATTCTTCAAAAAGGTCAAAGAAAACAGCAGAAGAAAGGACTTCAGTAAATCCAGAAACATCTTCCGAGAACAGTTCACAGGGTGTTTTAAATGTGGCAAACCAGATCACCTTGTGAAAAACTGGCCTCTACTTCGAGAAGAGCAGGAGTTCGAACAACCCAGAATACAGGTTCGAAAACAACCTGTGAACACCTCAGGCAAAAAATTCTCGAAGGCTATGCTTGCTGCCTGGGGAGACTCTTCTGAGGATGAAGGTGAATCTGAAAGTGAAGGAGATGCTGTAGCTCTCATGGTACAAAGTGATTCAGACTCAGATGATGAATCTACAAACAGCTTGACTGATCTCAAGAACAAGGTACGTGGTCTCAATAAAGCAACTCTTAAAAAACTTTTGTATACCTTGATGGATACTTGTGCTGAATTGAAACGAGATGTCCGAGACCTAGAACTAGAAAATGAGATCCTTAAGAATGAGAAACTTGAGGCTGAAAGAGAAATTCTAGCTTCACATCAAACCATAAATGACCTTAGGGAGACCTTGATCTTGAACGAAGTAAAATATACCACCAATCAAGCCAAGGCTGAAAAGGAAACCCTTGAGCTTAAAGAAAAGGTCGAAGTTTTGCTTGCTGAAAACAAGAACCTGTCGGCTAAAGCAAAACGCACAGAACACGACCTTGCCACAAACAGGTTGTGGAACAAGTCCTCACAAGCCCTTGATTGGTTAAACACTCACCACAGTCGAAACAAAAAGGGACTTGGATATAAGCCTAAACAAACCGTTTACCCAATCCATAGAAAGTATGTGGGATTACCTGAAAACATTGTTTGCTTTCATTGTGGTAAAACTGGTCACTATCAATATTCATGTCCTTCAAGAAGGTATGCCATTGAAAAGAATGAAAGGTCTGTGAAACAAATCTGGATTAGGAAAGATGAGCTTTATTTGTCTAAAAGAATGGGACCCAAGTGGATCTGAGTTTCCAAAACTAAACCTTGATTTGTTTTGCAGGCTGAAGTGAGAGAGAACAGCCCCACAAACAACCCAACAAACAGGGTAAGAAACACCATGGCAAATAGCTCAGAAAATAACCTTGAAAACAGGCAGCTATGGTATGTTGATAGTGGATGTTCGCGGCATATGACTGGAGAAAAATCAAACTTTCTCTCACTTACAGCTTCAACCGGTGGGAGCGTGGCTTTTGGAAATGGCAAGTCTGGGACAATTGTCGGTATAGGTAGCATTGGTAAAACTCTCTCCCACTCAATTGATAATGTGCACTTAGTTGATGGTTTAAAGCATAATTTACTAAGTGTGTCCCAACTGTGTGACAAGAACAATCTAGTGGTGTTCTCACGAACACATTGCTTGGTTGTTAATGCCAACACAGGAGACGTTGTGTTAAAGGAGAAGCGTCACAAAAATGTTTACAAAGTTTGTATTTCCACACTTCTCCAAAACAACCTGACTTGTTTGAGTGCTGTGAATGATGATATAATGCTCTGGCACAAGAGACTAGGTCATGCGAGCCTTACTCTTTTAAACAAACTTGTTTCCAAAGACTTGGTTGTTGGACTACCTTCCATCAAGTTTAATGATGACAGGGTATGTGAAGCTTGTGCAAAAGGAAAACAAGTCAGATTGTCTTTTAAATCAAAAAGGTGTGTTAGCACTACCCGACCTCTTGAATTATTACACATTGATCTATGTGGTCCTATGAGGATAACAAGTAGAGGTGGGAAGAGGTATGTGCTTGTCATAGTGGATGATTACTCTCGATTTACTTGGACCCTGTTCTTGGCCTCCAAGGATGAAACTTTTGAGAATTTTATTACTCTTCTCAAAAAGGTTGAAAAGAGAGTAGGACACTCATTGGTTAGCTTGAGGTCTGATCATGGTACTGAATTTAAAAATGCAAGTTTTACAGAATTTTGTAATACGCATGGTGTTGATCATGACTTCTCGGCCCTAAGAACACCCCAACAGAATGGGGTGGTTGAGCGCAAAAACCGCACCCTAGAAGACATGACTAGGACAATGCTTATTGCTAGTGGTCTTCCTAGGAACTTTTGGGCAGAAGCTTTGAACACATCATGTTACATTATGAATAGATGTATGATTAGACCTATTTTGAACAAAACTCCCTACGAACTCTTCAAAGGCAGAAAGCCCAACATTTTGCATTTAAGAACATTCGGTTGTAGGTGTTTTGCGCATAATAATGGGAAGGATGCTTTAGGAAAATTTGATCCCAGAAGTGATGAGGCAATATTTCTCGGTTATTCCTCTCACAGCAAGGCATACAAAGTCTTTAACAAAAGAACCTTGTGCGTTGAGGAAAGTGTGCATATGCTTTTTGATGAATCTAACACTTTGAATAAGAATGGTGCACAGGAAGAAGAGTTTGAATTAGGTCTTATCCGAAAAGAAGTGTTGCCCCATGAGAGACAAGGTAAGAACACCATAGAGACAACAGGCCCAGAAGTTGTTCCTCAAAACGGCAGGCAAGGTGAACACCAAACAGGGGGAAACACTGTTGAACCCTGTTCGGACCATGTTCTTTAGGAACAGGCTTACAAACAGGTGCAGAAACAGGCTCAGGAGGTGTTCGTGAGCCTGATTCTCCAAATATTCCGGCTAGAATAGAGCATGTGTCTGTGGATCCACTTACTCCACGACCATGGAAGCACCATAGTTCACACCCCCTTGATCAAATTCTGTCTGATATTAATAGTGGAGTGCAAACTAGGTCTAAGCTTAAGAATTTCTGTGCTTTCTATGCTTTTCTCTCTAACATTGAGCCAAAGAATGTGAATGAAGCTCTTGCAGATTCAGATTGGGTCACGGCAATGCAAGAAGAGCTCCATCAATTTGAAAGAAACAGAGTATGGCACCTGGTACCTAAACCTGCAGAGAGAACAATCATTGGAACCAAGTGGGTGTTCCGAAACAAACTGGATGAGTCAGGAACAGTCACTAGGAACAAGGCACGGCTGGTTGTTCAAGGGTATAACCAAGAAGAAGGGATCGATTATGAAGAAACCTTTGCACCAGTTGCTAGAATTGAGGCTATTCGAATCCTAATAGCCTTTGCAGCTCATATGGAAATCAAGCTATATCAAATGGACGTGAAAAGTGCATTCCTAAACGGATACCTTAAAGAAGAGGTGTATGTCAAACAACCCCCTGGTTTTGAAAACAGTGAATTTCCTAACCATGTTTTCAAACTTGACAAAGCTCTTTATGGTTTAAAACAAGCTCCTAGAGCTTGGTATGAACGTTTGTCAAGTTTTTTACTTGAAAATGATTTTAGAAGAGGCAAGGTAGACAATACCTTGTTTCTAAAATCTAAGGGGGAACATTTATTGATTGTCCAAATATATGTTGATGACATTATATTTGGTGCAACTCATCATGATTTATGCAATGAATTTTCAAATATGATGAGGAGTGAGTTTGAGATGAGCATGATAGGTGAGCTTAACTTTTTCTTAGGCTTACAAATCAAGCAAACTCCAAACGGCACCATGATCCATCAACAAAAATATATCAAGGAGCTACTTAAGTGTTTTGGGATGGAGTCGGCCAAATCCATATACACTCCTATTTCTCCTTTAACCAAGTTGGTTATGGATGATGGGAGTCCCTCAGTTGAGGAGAAACTCTATAGAGGCATGATTGGGTCACTCCTATACCTAACCGCTAGTAGACCGGATATTGTTTTTAGTGTTGGTTTATGTCCCCGTTTTCAGTCTAATCCTAAGGAAACTCATCTTAAAGCTGTTAAACGGATACTAAGATATTTGAAGCATACACCCAATTTAGCTTTATGGTATCCTAGAGGTTGCAATTTTGATCTTGTTGGATATGCTGACGCTGACTATGCTGGATTCCTAGTTGATAGAAAGAGTACCTCAGGTATGGCTCACTTTCTTGGACCTTGTTTGGTATCTTGGGCTACCAAGAAGCAACATTCAGTTGCCATGTCCACAGCAGAAGCTGAATATGTTGCAGCAGCTTCATGTTGTGCTCAACTGTTGTGGATAAGACAACAGCTTAAGGACTTTTGTGTTGACACTGGATGCATTCCTATTTTTTGTGATAACACAAGTGCAATTAACATTGCCAAAAATCCATGTCAACGTAAAAGAACAAAGCATATTGACATTCGACATCATTTCTTGAGAGATAATGTTGAAAAGGGTTTAATTTCTATGAATTTTTGCACAACGGAAAATCAAATTGCTGATATATTCACTAAGGCACTAGCTAGAGATCAATTTGAGAGAAATAGACTGGAACTAGGGTTGGTAAGAACACCCTGAGATACTTGTTTCCAAGACATGAACTAGGTTTGGTAAAAACAACCTCTACACCCTGCTCTTTCCCCTTGTTTGCAAATCTTATTAGCAACTGATGTGATTTATGTACAATGAGTGCATGCACTCGAATTGCGTGCATTTTTTTTTTAATTTATACAAAGAGTGCAGCAGAAGGGGATGTACTAAGGATCACTGGAGCAGCTCTGCCACCCCTAGTACCAATGAGTCAAATCAAGATCAAACGGCGAAAAACAGGCAGGTATCTTGATCGAACGGAAAGAATAGGTACGTCCCTTGGTTGTTCGATGCATATGGGAATGTGTTTTCTTTAAACCTCCATCCTTACCAAGGCACACGCCTTTAATGTTCTCACCCGTTGCAAACCTGATGCATATTTCCATATGCATCATTTTTATTCAAGTCCAATTTCAAAGAAGAAAAGGGTCAAAGAAGATCATGCATGGAAATGTGCCTATTTGGTCTTCTTAAGTGAGTTCAAAGACTCGCGACACTATGGAGAGGTCAAAAAGAGGTTAAGCTTTGCTAGAAATTTGGTGCCGAATTCATCCCTGCGGAACCCGATTTTTGTGACCACTTTTGGACAAGCTCAAGTGGACCCACAACTTGAGGGCCCATGTGCTTTTGAAGCTTAAGATTTCATCTTTCAAATAAGCCCAAGTTTGTTTAATTTGGACATCATTTGATTGGGCAAAATATCACTCAAAGATACGTTATGCTGATCCAGTCCAGTCTGAGATAGGTGCATTGTTTGGGCCATAACTTTAAACCGCTATCCAAATTGAGAAAATGAGCCCATTCTGGAAACTAGACTTCCAGGGCTTTCTATCAAGCCCAAGAACGCGTGATTTGGCGGAGTATTCTGGAAGTTATGCTCTGTTGAAGTTGAGGCAGCTGCAAGGATTAATTTTGGGAATATGAAGAGTCTTCGGTTACATGTGATTGTGTGGCTGACATTGTGCACGTTTTGGAGCCTTCTAGATTGGTGTAATCAGCTAAGAAATCCTAGAATATTCCTTGTAACCTCCCCCACCCCTTTTATGATGTGTCTTTCCATTTATCTTAGTCTTTTCATTTTACTAGTTTTAATTGTTAGGAGTTATTTGAGTCCTTTTGTTGTCTTTTGCTGAGCCTATATAAAGGGGGGGCGTGTGAGCATTGTAGATCAGATTTCTAAGGCATTTTCAAGAGTAATTCAAGCACCTTTGAGAGTGATTCTCATTTGTGTCCCAAAAATTCCTAATTCTATATCTTGAATTTGGCTAATTCAAGTGGTGTTCTAGGTTCTCCTTCTTTTCTTTGGAGTGATTCCTAAGAAGGGTGAAGGGAATTAGCCCAAGACCAAGGTGTGAGTGGCTCCGGAAGGATTATTTCATACACAAAGTCTTGCACTATCCATCTCTAACCTGTTTGGTGATATTCTTCATCTTTCCCATCTTTCTCTCTTTTCATTTTGCTTAAGTTTGATTTGAGTTTGATTTGGATCACTTTCCATCCACATATACATCAAAACCTAGAGATCTTTAAAAGATTTTGGGTGCTCTCTCTCTCTTTAAATGCCCTGTTCTCAGTTCTTCTTTTCACCTGACTTCATCTCGCTCAAAAGCAAACCCTGCAAACAACCTGCTATCATGATTCGATAGGGCGAATTACGAACACCACCCGAGCCCATGATCTTGGCTATGGGTTTCTGCTGACAAGGGTGTTTGAGCACTTTGGGATAGCGCTCACACGGAGAGTGGCGGCCCAAATCATTGATGAGATTGGGATTGACACCCTGCTAGGGTGTGGCTATGAGGTTGGCGAAGGGTCAGTCTCCAAACAGGGTCGTCGATCACCTCGACCACCTGTTTCTGGGCAATCTTCCATCAAGGTTGAGACTGTTCTTGAGGACAATGCTCGCCTCAAGGATGACCTCTCCGCCGTCAAGGCTGCTCTTGCTGAGGAACAAGCCCTCTCCGCCAAACGCCATGAAGATTTGCTTGCCCTTCTCTCCACCCTTGCCCCCAGCATTCCTCCTCTGCAAACGAAACCACCCCCTGCTCCCTGATTGTCTAGGCTGGTCTCTAGTCTCCTCCTCCTCCTCTCTTAGTTTTGTTGTTTTGGCATCGTACTACTTTTCTTTGCAATGCTTTATATGCTTTTCTTGCAACCATCCTGTTGTTCTTGCTTTTTAATGATGCCAAAAGGGGGAAGAATAGTGTAACCTATTGACAAAGTATGACGAATGAGCCTGACCTTGACTCGATAGGGTGGGTTGACCTCTAACTCCTTGTACCTACGTGGATCCCTATCAGCATTCAATTTTTTTAATATGGATACTTGGTTTGTTATCATTAAAAAAGGGGAAATTGTTGGATTAGTATATTCAGTTTTGATGACAACAAACCCAAGTGTAAAATGCTCTTAAATAATGTTGCTCCAAACAAAGTTCTCCAAACAGGCATACACTGTTATTTTCAATATGCGTCTTAACTTGTTTGCTGAATATTGAGAACAAGTCTTAAGAACAGGTCTCATACCTTGATGACTCACGCTCAAGTCAAGAACACCACCTCGATGAGTTGATTGTGTGTTAAGATCAGTTCCTGAACTCAAGCAATACAAGAACAACCTGGCAAACAGGCTAGGTGTTTCAAGGATAATCCAGCAAACAGGCCTTTCTGAACTCAAGCGATACAAGAACAACCTGGCAAACAGGTTGGTCTAGGTGGTTGGGGCAGCGTATTCGTCTTGAACAAGATGACTGGATCTACAACAAGATGTCTTGGGTAATTTAGGTTTTATTTTTTAGACTCTTGTTAATATGCCAATCTTGAAAAGTCTCTAACTAACCACTCTTGAATTGGTTGCGCTATTTGCTTCAGAACACTAAGTTTGAACAACCCTGTAAATAGGGTACCTAGGGTGTTTCTGAACTACAACTGCCAAACCCGGTCACTTTGGAAAACTTATTTTGGTTGGCCAAAAGCTATAATATATTTTGATAAAATTTCAAGACAGCAATTTAAGCTGTAGGAAATCTTTTGATATGAAAATCACTTGGGAGATTTGCAAAACTGATTTTGGAAAATATTTACTAAAACCGAAAATATTTCTCTCTTATCCTTTGGAAAGTGATTAATTCAAAATTCAAGCTGAGATTCTTTTCCAGGTATTTCACGACTATTTTTAAGGGGAAAAGATAGTCTTTTATCCTCCAAAATCAAATCCCTACAATATTGGGAAACTCTATCCTCATTGGATCTTTTAGCCGTTGGAATTCTCTGTGCTAAGCAAAAATCTCTCTTTGCTAAACATAACTGACTTTATCACTTCTCCTTATTTTTGACCGTTAAATTTTTTGTTTAAAAACTCAACATTTCACTCCCATTCATAAGAGAAGAAAAAACGAGAAACATACACAACATACGTAAAAAGGGAGAAGTGCAAAAGTGGTTTTTCTAGTGAGAAGAATTTTTCGAGCTACTCTTGAGAAAAGAAAAAACGAGACAAGTTGTGTTTAAGCTGAGCTTTCAAGATATTGGCATACTAGGACCTCATTGTACCTTACATCTGCTTAAATCAGAAGCACCCCCGTAAGGTGTTTTGTAACCCTGATCTTGGATCAGAAAAGTGAGTGAGTGGTCCTCAGTCGTGTAGACTTTGGACGTGTCCAATCTGGTGAGATTTGGACGTGGTGTAACCTTTCTTGGAAAAGAAGGTTACGTGGTTGCAAGTTGTAACAAGGTGTGTTACATTTGTAACGTGTGAAGCCCGTTAGTGAAAGTGGTTAAATCCTACACGAGGTAGGTCGTGGTTTTTCACACCTCAGTTGGGCTAGAGGTGTTTTCCACGAAAAATTGTGTGTGCTTTATTTCCGCATTTATCTTGTTGATTTTCGCCTTTGAGCAAATTGAAAACATCTGGTGCAAACAAGTCAGAAGGTTGTTTGTAATTCAAGAACAACCTCTGCAATCAGGAGGGTGTTTGTCAGTAAGTACGCGAAAATCGAACACCACAATTCACCCCCCCTCTTGTGGGTAAGTACTCCTAAATTCAACACATGGATGGTCAGATTACTTGAAGAACTCGGCATTAATAACCTCACCCTTGTTACTCCCAATTGTGACAATCAATTAGCTCTACTTATAGCTCGCAATCCCGTTTTCCATGAAAGAACAAAACATATAGAAATCGATTGTCGCTTCACTAGAGATAAAATACTTGAAGGCTTATTGCAACTCGGCTATCTACCTACCACATCTCAGCTAGTAGATGTTCTTACAAAGATACTTCCCAGCAACCAATTTCAAGATTTATTTTCCAAGCTTGGCATGGTCAATTGCTTAGACCATTCCATCTTGAGGGGGGGTGACAAGCCTCCTCTTCCTCCAGTTGTTAATTCTGCTCATCTATTTAATTTCTGTCCATAGATTCTATAACTAACCATCAAGGTAGTTATCCTAGCTGGCAGGAAGCTGTTAGAAGTTTGAAACAGCAGCAAGAAGCTTAGCAAGAAGTGGTTACAACAAGCCTCCATGTGTGTGTGTATATGTGTGTATATATATATATATATATATATATATATATATATATATATATATATATATATATATATATATATATATATTAATAATAATATATATAGAGATTAGATAGATATATATATATATATAGACATATTATATATATATATATATATATATATAGATATATATATATATATATATATAGATATATATATATATATATATATATATATAGGACAATCATTTGCAAATAAATACATAGAAAAATATTTCGGAGTTTCTCCTGGTTTCTTGTTTTTCCTCTCTGCCATTTCATTGTTTTTGCTTCCACCTCTCTATTGTTTCAGTATGCAATCCATTCCATGTTTCACGTGTCGTTGAAGCGCACAAACTATATTACAAATATCATCCAATATGCCAAAACCTCTTGCAAGACAAATAAATGCATCTCAAAAAAAACAAAAAAAAAAATAGCTCACGCACAATATATCTCAAAACAAACAAGTGCATGCACATGCACACACACATAATCGCGCAAGCGCATGCACGCATAGATACTCAACAGCACATCAATTCCATACGTCAAATTTTAGTGATACTTGAACTACAATACAGATGGTTATTAAAGAGACCCAATTGTGCAGAAAGACACCATCAAACGCTTGTGGTAATCGACTAGATCAATGCCAATTTTACAGACCCCCCCCCCCCCCCAAAAAACAAAAATAGGACACATAAATGCATATTTCTAACTATTATTTAGACTCTTATCACTTTCGTAGTATTTCACATATCAGAGAACAGGTGACATGGCTGCTTTTAGGCTATATGTGGATGAATTTAAATACACCTAAGTCAATGACTAGTCTCAGTATATAAACTCCCATTTCATTTGAATAACACAAACAACAGAACTATAACTTCTGAGCTCACCAGAAAAACATTTCTGACAATGAAGTATTAACCTTGCTAGAAACACTAGTTGCTTCGTATTCCTGTTTGAGTTTGCAGAAACTGCTGCTAATGTCTTCCACCCTACTAGTACAACCAAGCCCTTTGCTCTGAGGATACTGCTCTCTAAAGCAAGTACCTCTTGAATTACGGTCAATGACACTGCTGCTGCCAAGTGCCACAGATTTGGATGCTTTCTTCATCTTCCTACACATTTTAGCTTACGTTTCAATCTTTGCCTTGTCAGCTTTTGTTGGATTGCCCACATCCAACAGAGCTGCACCATCATTAATCTTAGTATCCCATCTAAAACCAGTTCCTTCATCCATCACAACTTATCTTGGAGCATAGTGTGGGCTGAATTAGCTTCCTCAACCCCAAGAGTGAGATCTCTTGTTCAAGTGAAATCAGCTTTGTAATAGGTGAAACATGGATTTCTTGCAGCACAATCGACAGGTTTTCTACACAAGTTGCCAAGCTACTCCATGATAGCACTTTCTAGCATTATCAAGCACCTTGAGGAGGTGATAAAGTTCCTTTAAGCAGCTAAAGCTTTTCTGGCAATCCCTAACTCCATGTGTGCAGCATCCAACAGGCACCTCCCTGATACCAACTATATTTCCAAGTGCTTTATGGATAATACCAAACTGGAATCCATTTTGTAGCCAACTATATTTATGAGATATTTAGGCTCTGTTTGGTCCTTAAAAAATTTGGTGGAAAGAAAAGTTGAAGGAAAAAAATATAAAGGAAAAAAAAGTATGGAGAAAATGAGTTTTTTTCCTCTTGTTTGAATTGAGGAAAAAATATAAGAATTTCGATGAAAAATTTAAATATTGATGAGCTACTTAAATCATATTGATGTCATCTAAGCGATGTGAGATTGGAGGAGGTTGTAAATTTTCCTCAAACTTTCCTCACAATTTTATGAGGAAAATTTTATCACTTATTTCTAACAAATTTTCCACCTAACTTTCCTCCAGATTTTTTTTCTTTGTGATTTTCTCTAAGCCAAACACAAGAAAAAAAGTTACTTTCTCAAATTTTTTTTCTTTCCATCAAATTTTTCAAGGTCCAAACAGAGCCTTAGAGTTCGAATGCCAACATGCAATTTCAGACACCACACAAAATAAGAAAATATATAGTGGTTGGCAACCTGCCTATTGCTTTCAAGATAAACACTGGAGCACATTCCATTGAGTGAGAATTAAACCCTCTGAATTCCATGAAATGCCTTTCCAGGTCAAGCTCTGATTGTAATTTTATTTAAGACTGTGGCATTGATAGTTTTCTTATCTTCATCTTACTTTCCTTCACAGCACTGAGTTAAGAAAGAAAAATGCTCCAACAACAGGATATTCGGTAGTCAATGGCCTTCTTGGGCACAAGACACAGCCTACAATAAAAAAAAGATGCAAACAGTGAATTCGCTGCTCCTTTGCGTTTGTTTAACTTTTGTCACCTTGCAATTTTTTTTTTTTCACATATCTTTTTTGCTTCCCACCAAAAGTACATTATTTTATTTTTTAATTCAATAAATACTATTCACGTGATTTTTGTAATTTTAGGTACTATTTGACTATTCCACCTAAAAAAATACATCACCAAACATTATTTATTTTTACTACTCTTAAGGTACTCAATACCTCCGTCTACCAACATAACCGTGTGCACATCATGTGCGAATTTTGTTCTTAAAAACTAGCATGTTGGGAGGGGGGGATCACGACTCCTAAGTCCTATGAGTAATAAGGGCATTTTCTTCCTTTTATATGTATAAGTAGTAAAATAAGGGTGTTTTTTTTTTATTGTGTGCTCTTTTTTTGGTGGTATATTGTGATCTATCTTCCCTTTTATTTCTTTCTTTTTGTGTGTGTGTTTTTTGGGGGGGGGGGGGGGGGCGGAGGTCTAAACTCTTAATGTATGCTTAGTTTAAAAAGCATCCAACACATTAAGGTGTGTAGGCGCAACCCTCAAGGCCAAGACACACTTTTACCCCAACAAAAATGCTTAAAATTGATCCAAAAGGTATGTTTTGGCACAAATCTCCGCATTATAAAACTTTTAAAAAGCTAGTTAATTAAATATGACCAAAAGGAAAAGGAGAAAAAAGATAATTCTTTCTACATAAAAGAAAAGAAAAAAAGTTTCACTCTTTTCTAAATAAGGGTAGAAGAAAAAGGAAAGATATGCTTAAATTAGGGCCATAGTAGACTCCTCTTAAAATTTTTTTTTTAAAAAAAAGAAAGAAAGAAAGAAAATGACACTGTATTCCTTTCAAACTGAGGCCGTATTCATTTTAGCATATAAATTTAGTGGTTAGTGGTTAACAGTGGTTTGTCAGCGATTAACAATGCTAGATGTTACGAATAACGGTTAGTGCTTCCCAGCATCGCATAAAGCCTTTGAATCAAACTAAAATATGCTAGACCCTGCTTAGAAAATCCACCAATAAACAATTAAAATTACGCTATTTAAGAATGTGATGCGACGACTATCACAAATAATATCAATTTATGATGTTCAGTATGAACCTTAGAAAAGTTGTATGCAGACTGGTGCAGATGCATAGCAACAACCACTCGCACACTTTTGGATGGAGATAGGCACCTTTCTGCATTATCAAACACAAACTCAACAAAATCTTCCATTTTTTTCCCCATTATGTCCTGAAAAGTATAGCCAGTGAGCACATCAAACATTAGTTATTAAGTTCAGCATTACATAAGATTAGCATATTAGCATTCTGCAAGAAAGAATAGGAAATGTATGCGGGATACCATGAAACTTACAGCTTGTACTTCCACAGAAAAACATGGTATGATCAAAGACATGATTTACCAAAAGGAGAATGCGAAAATAGGCATGTTCTTTACAATTTATCTTTCCACTTAGTCTTATTTCACCAAGCTTTGTCCTGCATTCAGTGAGTCTTCATTTAATCTTCTCCCTCAAATCCCTGTAATCAAGCTCAAGCTGCAGCATCCTCCTCTGAATCACTTCAGCTCGGTGTTTCTCCATTACGGCTTTCTCTTTGCTTAAGAGTTGTAACTCTTTGATGAGCCTTTTAAAATCCTTGTCTAGATCCTTGCATTGCTCTTCAGACTCAAACACAATGTTGTAGGTTCTCGTTGATTGCTCTGGGACCCCCTTTCGCTCTTCATCTTCCTTGAAAAAATGGTGGAAGAAAGACTTTTAGAGATCAAGCAATTATCTAGGATAATCAAAGGCGATCAGAAATAAATCCTCCCAATATGAGAGAATGTATACCTCTCACCAATTAACCCAAATCAAGTCCCTCAAAAGACTTGACAAAAAAGATTTGCTGATAATATCCAAGTAGCTGATTCTATTGACCTACTGGCATCGAATTTCTCATGCTTTCTCCAACAAAGAAAAAGAGGATTTTGAGAGAAAAACTGTGGATTGAGAGGGCAAGCTTGTAACTGTGACGGTGAAACCATGCGCGACCAGTTAAAGATGGCAGAAGTTAGCAATGCAACGATTGAGAGAGATATCCAGTCATATCATATCCTTGTGTTTTCTTCAATAAGGAAGTAGAAATTCTGTCAAGATGGAAGAATATACCTGTGAAGAAGAGCGAGGCGATTAATTTTTCCAGGTGTAGAAGAGGTAGAGGATTATCAAAGAAAAGTCGAAATGACGTGATTAGAAATGATTAAAACTTTATAGGTTTAATGGAAGGTATGACCTATGATAGAAATTTGTCGAGGTCTAAGACTAAGGTTGCAGATTATTGGTAGAGTGTTTTTAGTCCTCCCTTTTGTTTTTATTTAAGTAATGATTGTTGTTATGTTGTATTGGCTATTACTATTGCACATCTGATTTCTTGAGTTTGTTATGGCGCAAGGTATGAGACTTGAGTCCCACATCGGTCATATGAGGGGCCAATGAGGGGTTTATATAGACTTTGGGTTCTCCCAACCCTTGAGCTAGCTTTTGGGATGGGCTCTTCTAAAGTTCTATATCAATATTTGATACATGTTGGTTAATAAAGTCACGTGGAGGATGCATGGCTGAAAATGGGCGCCACACTTAAACAAGGGAAGAGACAGTTAGAGTTTGTCAAGGTTTGTTAAGGGGGAGGCTCTGCTTACTCGGGAAGTTGTTAGAGGAGAAAACCTCTATTTTCAATTCCTTTATAAGCTGTGATTTGTTGTAAGAGTTGGGGGGATGAATGGAATATTCAATTTCTCTCTCTAAAATTTCTCAACATTTTTGAATTCTCCTCGAATTTCTATTGAATTCCTGAAATTCGTATCAACTTGGTATCAGAGCCTAAATTCCTTGGCCTGATTGCTCAATTTTTTTTTTTTGCCTCATATTTTGCCGATTTCAACTTAAAGCATGCCTCACATTGATGATGTTCGCGGCAGCTGTAGCAGTCAATTGATGACCTATAGGGTCAGATCAACAACCAATCTGAACATGTCAATATTCAACTAGCAACTCAGAGGGAAGCACATGAACGATCCCACGCTCAACTAAGGGAGTTGATCACTGGACTGAGTGTCCAGGTAATGCAGTTGACAAATAGAGCAAATGATAATGGTGCTTATGGAGATTATAATTTGTCTGGACTTTCTCGCATTGATTTTCCAATGTTTGAAGGAGAGGATGTTCAGGGTTGGATTTATAAATGTGAGAAATTCTTTGAGTTGGATGCCATTATGGAAAATAGGAAGGTTAAAATTGCCTCTATACATTTGGCTGAAGGGCATTAATATAGCATCAGTCCTACATGAAAGGGTTGGTGCTGGAGTTTGGCCTGATTGGGAAACTTATAAAACTGCTATTGTAAATCGGTTTGAATTGGACCCTTTGATGATCCTTTAGCTGAGTTAATGAAACTCAAATAGTCGGAAAGTGCAGCTCAGTGTCAAGAAAAATTTGATATGTTACTGAACAGGGTTGACTTATCGATAACCCAAGCAGTTAGTTGTTTCCTGAGTGGGTTGTGCGAAGAGGTACAGTGTGTAGTCAGGATGTTTAGACCCACTAGTTTGCAAGATGCTTACTGCTTAGCTAAGCTATAGGAGGCACCTCTAGCTTTCATAGCAAGGAGAACCATACTTGATAAACCCCGCGTTACCAATAGGAATTTTAACTCCTATAGAGGGTCAACTGGAGGGTTAGTAACCCCAAATTCTCAGAGGATTTTTTCAAGAAGCAATGTCGCAGGGAGTCAATATGGGTCCAAAAGGGTTGTATCAAGTACTGGCTCTGTGTCCTCAAAACCAAGGAAAATTTTAACCCCCAAGGAGATTGATGAGAAAAGGGCCAACAACATGTGTTGTTTTGTGATGAAAAATACTACCTTGGCCACAAATGCAAAGGGCAGATCTATAGACTGGAAGTTATGGAAGAGGAGGATGGGGTAGTGGGTGTAACGGCCCGAACCTAATATTCATTTTAATTACATTGAATCATCCTAATGATAAAATAATCAAGTTGGGCCCTACATTTCAATTCAGCATTTTCTATATATATATGTATACGTATTTGAACAATTGCAGGTTGAATCGGCAGAGCGGCCTCGAAATGTGTTTTTGGTTACTCCTAAACAATTCATTAAAATTCTAATGAATAGTTGAACGTCTGTTAATGTGCAAGTGTCCTCTCCAATTTGACAACCTAAACATTAAAACTTTTAATTTAGTAACTCTAATCGAAAATATTAATTCAATTATATATATATATATATATATATATATATATATATATATATTTATATATACATGTAATGAATGGAAAATGAATAAAATTAATAAAACAAGATGATCATAATACTAATAATAATATTAATAAAAATAATAAGATTAGTATAATTAGGGGAAAAAAAAGAAAAAGGGGAGAGAAGAACCGACATAAGCAGCATAAAGCAAGCGAAGGGCCCCAAATGTTGCCCTGCTTCCCGCGAACACACAAGAAAGACCCCCTCCCCTGCTCTGCTCGCCGGCCGGACAGCCCCATTCACCTGTCGCCGGCGCCGACCATTCAATCACCACAGTCGCCGGTCGCCGGCAACCGTCAGACCTCACAGTTAGGGTGCGATCGGTTGCTCTTCCTCTCCCCTGCTCTGTCTAGCCGTATTCCCTTCTTGTCGCCCAGCAGCGACGCGGCCAGCGGCGCCGCCGTATCACCGGCCGTTGGCTCGCCGGACTCCCGCCGACCAACACCCACCAGCACCAGCGCCAGCGCCAGCGCCAGCACCTCTCCCTTCCTATCTTGCTCTATTTGGGTGTGAGGAGGTAAAACCCTAACCTCTCATAACTTGGTTTTGATTGTTGTATGGTTGTATTGTAGTAATAAAAGATGAATTTTTGGATTAGATGATGTAATTAGCTTGGTAAATATTAATATGCAATTTTCTTGGATATTTGGGTGTTGGATCAAAGTGAATATTAAAGGTTGAGAAGGAGCATGATAAGTGAAGGGTTGGAGTTGAATTACAATTTTTAATTTGATTATGTTGGGCTAATGATGTGTGAATAAATTTTTATGAGTATTTGAAATACATTGATGAGATATCCATGGGTTGATTGGTTGCATAGTTGCAATGGATATGCGAGTTTTAGGGTTTGTGAATTGAATAACGACACAAACTTGATTGTGGTCGATTTAGAGGTTTCCAAGCGAATTATAATGAATGACTGAATGAAGTTAATGAGGAGAATTTTGAGTTAAAAGTATGTATGTTGGATGTGTGGGTTATGGCCATGAGATGGTTATGCTATGAAAGTCTCTGAGTCGGGTGAAAATTAGACATGTTATGTTGGTCTGAAGATGTTAGCATAATTCTAGTAAATATTTGAAGGAGATTAATAGAATACATGAGGGTGGAGCAGCGGATTATAGCCATGAATTTGGTGGTTTGGAATTTGGATGCTTGAATGGGAACCCAAACTGAATGGTGTTGGGTTAACGAATTTAAGGTGCGTTCTAGTGAATATTAAATGAAAATAATGAGATAAATATATGAAACAAGTATATGTATGCTGTGAGCTTGTGAGGAGGGTAAAGAAAAGAATGGATGGAAAAGTGTATTGTTTGAGACTGATTCGGCGATATCTGTTAAACGTAAATTTGAAATTACCTTGGCGAGTAACACTTCAGAGAACTGGGGCATTAAAATTGGGAACTTCAATGAGTCAAGTATGCGAACTTGGGGAACAATTGTAGTGTGAGTTAAGTCCTGGCAAGGTTTAACTTATATTATTAAAGTAATCGGTAGGCCTCACTGTAGAGGATGGGTTAAAGGGTAACCTCCTCTTGGGGGCTAGTAAAAAGGAAATGAAGTGAATGTATCTCGATTGGAACTCGAACCCAAGTCCCGACGTTACCCTAAACCATATCAATTAAAAGGTTTAGCCCGTCATAGCAATGTGATTGATTTAAGGGACACATCTTAACAATAATAATAACCTCGATCCTAATCATAATAATAATCATAGTAACTCTAATAATAATAACAATGTTCAAGTTAATAAAAACAAGGTGTTGTCATCAAACAATTATAACGCTAATAATACAAGTGTCAATAGTATTAAAAGAAATAACCGAAATAAAGTAAAATCGAATCTAATTAAATTAATAATAATGTGCATATTAATATGTAAATGAAGAGTTAAAGGATATCAGATCACTGGTTAAGTCAGAAAAATGTAATGAATTTCTTAATCTCGCACTAATCACAAAAATTACATACTTGAAGCAGGAGCGATGCCACCTCTGTCATTTCAAGTTGCCAATGCATGTTTATTTTATAAAGAAGAGAGAATCTCAAAGACTAGGTACGTACATGCCTGTACTCTCCAAAAACTCACATATTTCTCAGCAATGAAAAATTAATATAAGATTCATTTAATGAACCAATTTTCTCAATATTTTGTCACATAAACAAGTGGCCCCGCCAATTATCAATCATCAGGGCTTATGCCCATCAATTATCAGGGTTTATGCCCATCAATATACCCACGCGCGGCGTCAACTCAGGCTTCCCGATCAGCCTGGGGGGTGAGCACCTAACGCATGATCGCATCAAGACGTACGGCGACCAAGGGGTCCACTTCCAGATAATAATCAGCAAATCAATTTTACTTATACATTCTCTCTCTCTTGTTTGCAAAATAAAATGTTTTAAAATGCGGCCGGCCTAACTAATTTCATATAAAACTTATTTTACTGCATGGGAATGTACGTATTGAGCTTCGGTTCACCATTCGAATGTTTTTATGTTTTCTGTTTTAGGTATGGAGAGAAATGAATAGTCATCCTCCTGAGAAGCCAGAAAGCAGCAAAACAATGGACGTTTACTGATCGCTAGCTAGTCAACACTCATAGTGATGGTAGGTTAGTAATTTGGAGATTGCGTGTTGTTATCCTTTTGAAACCTAAGGATAATAATGCTTAGTATTGGTATATCAAGTTATCACATGAGAGATAAACAGTATGAGTAGACAAATATTTATTTGGGTGGTTCAAAGGTTTAGTAAGTCAGATAGCCTTGTTCCATTCCAGAACGGCGGTAATACCTCCAATCAGATTAAAAGCCTTTCGCTGCAGAGTAATAATAAATTAGTAGTTAAGCTAGAGTAATCAGACATTAGCGTTTGGGAACATTACAGTTGTGGTATCAGAGCCAGGTTTAGCATCACTGTGAGCTACGGGGATGTCTATGAGTTAGGCTGGATTAGTGAAACGAGATGTTAGGCTAAAGAGCCCATATGTATGCGTGCATCATGAGGGTGTTTTGGTAAACACTTATCCAGCCTTCATGCTTTGCTGTTAGGACCAACAACGTAGTTGAATAATAGACTAGGAATTCTATTGCTATCAAAGTAGAGTGGAGAACCATTTAATCAACTTTTTGGTAACTTCGTGGTGACGTACGTATTCCAAAGAAGCATTAGGCTCACCACATAGCTTGTGGCATTTTGGGTTGCCACTTGAGTTACCAGGATATTTTCAATTTGGAGGTTTTATTAAGGAGTGTTGAAAAGACTTAATGTTTGTGTATTGTGAGGGTTAAGACATGGTAAGGAGGTAAAGTCCGTACACTTTTATGCTATTAATGCAGTGCCAAACCACATTTAACTTGCTAGACTGAGGAAATGTATTATGCAGCCATATCCATGGGTTACAACATTATGAAATAATCATTCAAATAGTGCGATAATATGAATGTTTGAGGGCCTATCACAACATTGGGGCTGACTTACAATAACCGTTTTAGTATAATGAATTCAATGTTGGCAATTCAGCAACTTATGTGGTACTATTTGATATTATATGGATGGTATGGATCAAGCTAAGGAGTAACTATTGTTAAATGAATATTGGAAGATTGTGGATATTGATGCAAGGAAATATATTGAGAAAAATTTATCAGGGAGTAATTTGGTGTACTATTGGCCAAAGCAAGATCATTTAAGGGGAAATGAATATTCATGGACTTCCATGGAGTTTTTACCTTGATTAATGGAAAAGAAGCGGACAAGTATACACCTTGGGAGCCGGTTGAGAGGCTTTGAATCAATTATGGGTCTTTCAAAGGAAATACCAAGTTTACTGAACTTAATAGCTTCTATTGAGTTCAATGACTTAGTTCACTTAACATCAACTATAGTCGTTTTGTTAGAAAGTAAGTTTTCAGCAAAGTAAGCATTTGAAAAAGAGAAATGAAATACGATCTTGAAGGCTAAGATAGTGCTAGGTAAGTGGCCAGAGGGTAGGAACTAGACTTAAGATATGAATTATCTTGGTGTGAGCTGTTCCTGGAAACTGAATGGTTACATGTTGGAAGGGGAGGAAGGCTTTGAATAACACTAGACAATAATCAGCAAGACTATCACAATCACCCATATTGATAGCTGCACATTCCAAGTTCTCGCTTAGTTAATTTAGCGAATGAAGAATTACGTAAAAGAGGGTATCATTTAGAAGAATTATCAATCATAACAGTCAATCTCAACACGTATGACACAAGGACATGTACTTGTGAGCCTAAACTCATTCATCATTGGAAAAGGGATGCAAGTCCTTCAATGTAATGTAAAAAAAACGGAGCTGGACAGTCGAAAGGACATTAACATTTCAAAACCTTGAATTTCAAAAGCGAAAAATAGCTTATTTATTTTGAGCTTCTTCTCTACCAATCTTTGAGTACGTTTGCTCACTCCATTATAGGGCCCGAGGAGCAAAGTGCACTTTAGGGATAAAGACGAGCTTAGAAAAAGATTTTCAATCACTCAAGTCTAAAGCAATGCGCTTTGACTATCGATTGTTCTATCAGAACGCACGAAGAAAACATTTATTAATCGAATCCTCACTTAGCTCACACAAGGATGTGCACGTTAACTGGGTTCACATTCTAACCTAAGACTTCCATTTACTACAGAAATTTCCCTTCTGGTGGTTTTAACCATCATCTTCGTCTTTTTATTCACATACAGGGACGTAGGACTTGCAAAATTCTCTTTGGTAATCTGCTAGATTTCTTCACCTTTAAGCCTTAATATTTCCTCTCAACTTCATAACATCGATCATTTACCTTACTACCATGACCATCGTGAATCAACCGCATGTCTTGTATATGCCGGTCATTTATATGCCTTGCCTCTTACAGTACACATCTCTGTCTGTTCATTCATTCAACTTACATGCCGGTTTTTTATAACCAATCAAGAAATATCTTTGCAAGAGTGGATGGGCCAGTAATGACCGCCCTTATTATGAGGTTAACACAATCTCTAAGGACATCCGGAAATTATCAGGGATGAATTTTGGTTCCAAAGGATTCATATGAGGTTTTATTCTATTATGTTGGATTAGGTCATGGATACTAATGGGTCAAGCTATGTCCATTGGATTGTGCAAAAGAAATTAAGTGAGGAAAATCTTACTTTGTGGAATATTAAGTGATTTGGTAAGTAAGCTCATTAAGACTAACAAGGACTATGGAAAGAGGGGGGAAAAAAAGAAAGAGAAAAAAAAGAAAGAAAGAAAGAAGATGCAATGAAATGAAAGGACAGAGTGAGAAGAAAGGGTACCTAGACATTGGAGTCATTCAACAAAGTAACGAGGGTGACAGTCTAGAATTTGGAGTATGCTCGTTTTGGTGAAAGATGATAATCTACAAAAGTGAAGGTATAAGAAAAAGGCCTGAGGATATGCCAAATATGTCCATGGGTCCATTGCTTTTGTACATTGAAAATTCTAAAGGTCATAATTTATATGTTTGTCAGGAGTAAATAAGATTTTGGGAGACAAATCATTCTTAGGGAAGCATAATAAGTACAATGGCTATGGGGATTAACCTTAGGGCACTTGTTGACGCATTACAGTTTGTGTTGATAAGGAATTGGAAGTGGTAAGTTGAGCATATATCTGCATGTTGCATGGACTCTATGGAAGGATTCCTAATGCTTTATGAGGTTGAGATGTCAAACTCAAAAGAGCATTACTGGAACACAATTTCAAGTACAACGATAGAAGATTGGGGAGTGATAAGATCTGTGAGAGATTGCATACCGATTGAAACCTAGACAACTTTCTTTTGATTATGTCAACCCTTGAAAACTTAAGCTACATTCCTGTATTGATACAAATGAGTTCACAGTGACCTTGATGAGCTAATATTAGACCCTTCTTATCATAATGACCCCTAGAGCTAACACCCCTTGGTATGCAATAACATAATCTAATTTGAAATCCCTCTCCCTTCACATTCAGCTTGGCAACACCTATTTGATTGTTGTAACAATCCTTCACTTCATATTCTTTCCCTCATTGAATTTTCTCATGACATTTATTTTCATAAGGAATCCCTATCACTAAGATGGCTTACGCCCCTCTTGCTTTCTCTCTTACTTTCTTTTCGGTTTCTCTCTTGCCTTTATTCACTACCTCAGTTCAGCTTAATTTTCACGACCATTATTTCAATAGCAACGTGATTTCTCCTAACCCTTAGCATCCAATCACTACATAGATCGCCATTTCACTACTAGTCTGGTTGGATTTATGTGCAATGTGTTGGTGTCTATGTACCCAATGATCAGATTATTTATTCCTCATTCCCCCATTCTTAAATTGTTTACACTACTCGTTATCTTCATCCCGTCTACATCACGGTAATATTTTAATTACCCATCATCTCGAAATTCGCCATCTGTCCATTTCATTAGAAATCATATATCGACAACAATTCGTAAGACTTTTAGTTATTGGTCAACTTCCCCCTTAATCATTTTGACTTACGCATTGGTGTCATCTTTTTCTCATTTGATCTTTTTCAACCTAAGCCTTTGCATAAAAGATTTTAGGTGGCATACTAAACATTGCTAATTCATTTGTCTTTTGCATTAATGCTGTTATTTCTCTCATCTCTTATGTTTGATTGAATTGTCCCATTATTAAACGTTGCCTTCTTCAACGTTATCTACTTCTTTAATTTCAAACTTTTAAAGGTTAGTGGTTCCTTAAGAGTGTTCATATCTATTTCCAGCATCGTCCACTATGTCTTTGAAACTCGTTAAATATTGAATCTGTTCTTGCTTGATTGTAAGTGGTCACCAATATTCTTTCTTATTTCATTTCATATTTCATACACTGATCAGTAGGTCAAACTTCCAACTACTTAACCAAATTGAGAGGGTACAGAACAATCACCACTGATATGACTCAAGAATTTTCCTCAGGTTTTCGATGTGACAGGTAGAAGTCGATATATGCATGGGAAGTTGAAATCACCATTTGCTTCGAAAAAGAGGTCATACGTGAGCCTACATAAGTTTATTACTGAAGTCTTGTAATGCGTATCGTTTATTTTGGGATGTAACCCTAGTACTTCAGATGTGTGATCCGTTGAGTTGTATTTTTTATTTCTTTTCTTTCTACTATTGAACTTTATGGAATGGTTTACTCCGAGCGTGTGGCTCGTAGATTTGTGGTCTCCGGCGTGTGGCCGTTGAGTTTGATTTGACCTCCTTTTGTACTTAGTTTCAATGCAGGGATTTAATGTAAGGCTTTAAGCATGGGAAATTGTCAGTTTTCAGGGGAAATTCTGTCCGTTTCACTCTAGAATTTAGGAAAATATTTTTATATTAATTCATACCTACAACCTTTCACAGAGACCAAAAGGTTAAACCCCAGTATTGGCAAGCTCTGCAAAAAGAGGTTGTGACCAAGTTGAATTTCAGTAGTTCATACCACTGTGAGATTAATAGGCAAACTGAGCCCAGGATATATCGGGCCTTATGAAATCATTGAGGAGTGAAACCCTGTAACTTATAGATGCAATTACCAACAGAACTAGAACAGGTACACGTCTTTCACATCTCACCACTTAGAAAATATCTTTCAAATCCACACCATGTCATCACATCTCACGATTATAACTTCTAGAGTTTCCAGCACAGTAAAAGCTTTTTTTTCAAACAGCAATTTTCGAGAATGAAACTTATTTTAAGGGGGGAAGGCTATAACGGCCTGAACCTAATATTTATTTTAATTACATTGAATCATCTTAATGACAAAATAATCAAGTTGGGCCCCACATTTCAATTCAACATTTTCTATATATATATGTATACGTATTTGAACAATTGCAGGTTGAATCGGCAGAGTGGCTCGAAATGTATTTTTTGTTACTCCTAAACAATTCATTAAAACTCCAATGAATAGTTGAACGTCTGTTAACATGCAAGTGTCCTCTCCAATTTGACAACCTAAACATTAAAACTTTTAATTTAGTAACTTTAATCGAAAATACTAATTCAATTATATATATATATATATATATATATATATATATATATATATATATATATATATATATATATATATATATATATATATATATATATATATATATACATACACATACATACATACATATACATATACGTAATGAATGGAAAATGAATAAAATTAACAAAACAAGATGATCATAATACTAATAATAATATTAATAACAATAATAAGATTAGTATAATTAGGGGGGAAAAAAGAAAAAAGGGAGAGAAGAACCGACATAAGCAGCATAAAGCAAGCCAAGGGCCCCAAATGTTGCCCTGCTTCCTGCGAACACACACGAAAGACCCCCTCCCCTACTCTGCTCACCGGCCGAACAGCCCCATTCACCTGTCGCCGGCGCCGACCACTCAATCACCACAGTCGCCGGCCGCCGGCAACCGTCAAACCTCACAGTCAGGGTGCCATCGGTTGCTCTTCCTCTCCCCTGCTCTATCTGGCCGCATTCCCCTCTTGTCGCCTAGCAGCGACGCGGCCAGTGGCACCGCCGTATCACCGGCCCTTGGCTCGCCGGACTCCCGCCGACCAACACCCACCAGCACTAGCGCCAGCGCCAGCACCTCTCCCTTCCTGTCTTGCTCTATTTGGGTGTGAGGAGGTAAAACCCTAACCTCTCATAACTTGGTTTTGATTGTTGTATGGTTGTATTGTAGTAATAAAAGATGAATTTTTGGATTAGGTGATGTAATTAGCTTGGTAAATATTAATATGTAATTTTCTTGGATATTTGGGTGTTGGATCAAAGTGAATATTAAAGGTTGAGAAGGAGCATGATAAGTGAAGGGTTGGAGTTGAATTACAATTTTTAATTTGATTATGTTGGGCTAATGATGTGTGAATAAATTTTTATGAGTATTTGAAATACATTGATGAGATATCCATGGGTTGATTGGTTGTATAGTTGCAATGGAAATGCGAGTTTTAGGGTTTGTGAATTGAATAACGACACAAGCTTGATTGTGGTCGATTTAGAGGTTTCCAAGCGAATTATAATGAATGACTGAATGAAGTTAATGAGGAGACTTTTGAGTTAAAAGTATGTATGTTGGATGAGTGGGTTATGGCCATGATATGGTTATGCTATGAAAGTCTCTGAGTCGGGTGAAAATTAGACATGTTATGTTGGTCTGAAGATGTTAGCATAATTCTAGTAAATATTTGAAGGAGATTAATAGAATACATGAGAGTGGAGAAGCGAATTATAGCCATGAATTTGGTGGTTTGGAATTTCGATGCTTGAATGGGAACCCAAAGTGAATGGTGTTGGGTTAACGAATTTAAGGTGAGTTCTAGTGAATATTAAATGAAAATAATGAGATAAATATATGAAACAAGTATATGTATGCTGTGAGCTTGTGGGGAGGGTAAAGAAAAGAATGGAGGGAAAAGTGTATTGTTTGAGACTGATTCGGCGATATCTGTTAAATGTAAATTTGAAATTACCTTGGCGAGTAACACTTCAGAGAACTGGGGCATTAAAATTGGGAACTTCAATGAGTCAAGTATGCGAACTTGGGGAACAATTGTAGTGTGAGTTAAGTCCTGGCAAGGTTTAACTTATATTATTAAACTAATCGGTAGGCCTCACTGTAGAGGATGGGTTAAATGCTAACCTCCTCTTGGGGGCTAGTAAAAAGGAAATGAAGTGAATGTATCTCGATTGGAACTCGAACCCAAGTCTCGACGTTACCCTAAACCATATCAATTAAAAGGTTTAGCCCGTCATAGCAACTAATAGCAATGTGATTGATTTAAGAGACACATCTTAACAATAATAATAACCTCGATCCTAATCATAATAATAATCATAATAACTCTAATAATAATAATAATGTTCAAGTTAATGAAAACAAGGTGCTATCATCAAACAATTATGACGCTAATAATACGAGTGTCAACAGTATTAAAAGAAATAACTGAAATAAAGTAAAATAGAATCAAATTAAGTTAATAATAATGTGCATATTAATATGTAAATGAAGAGCTAAAGGATATCAGATCACTGGTTAAGTCAGAAAAATGTAATGAATTTCTTAATCTCGCACTAATCACAAAAATTACATACTTGAAGCAGGAGTGAGGCCACCTCTGTCGTTTTAAGTTGCCAATGCATGTTTTTTTATAAAGAAGAGAGAATCTCAAAGACCAGGTACGTACATTGCCTGTACTCTCCAAAAACTCACATGTTTCTCAGCAATGAAATGTTAATATAAGATTCATTTAATGAACCAATTTTCTCAATATTTCATCACAAAAATAAGTGGCCCCGCCAATTATCAATCATCAGGGCTTATGCCCATCAATTATCAGGGCTTATGCCCATCAATATACCCGCGCACGGCGCCAACTCAGGCTTCCCGATCAGCCTGGGGGGTGAGCACCTAACGCATGATCGCATCAAGACGTACGTCGACCAAGGGGTCCACTTCCAGATAATAATCAGCAAATCAATTTTACTTATACATTCTCTCTCTCCTGTTTGCAAAATAAAATGTTTTGAAATGCGGCCGGCCCAACTAATTTCATATAAAACTTATTTTACTGCATGGAAATGTACGTATTGAGCTTCGACTCACCATTCGAATGTTTTTATGTTTTCTGTTTTAGGTATGGGGAGAAATAAATAGTCATCCTCCTGAGAAGCTAGAAAGCAGAAAAACAATGGACGTTTACTGATCGCTAGTGTAACACCCCAAGCCTCCTTTAGGCCAGAAGCGTTACGCTTTCCTAACTTCTTACTTAATTCCTGGGACGAAACGGACAGAGTTTCCCCTAAAAACTGACCGTTTCAAGGCCAAAAGCCTTACAATAAGTCCCTGTAGATTAACGGAAGCGTAAACATATAAAACATAGCTCAACGGCCACACGCCGGAGTTCATAACTCAACGGGCCACTCGCTCGGAGTACACCAACCAGATTGATTCATGAATAAAGAAGAAATGGAAGATACAACTCAATGGTTAACAAAACCGGAGTATTAAGATTTACATCCCAAAACATAACTAAATTAAACCAAGAAGACATCTAACTAACTTGATGGTTGGCTCAGACGGCCATACAGAGCGACCTTTATACCAAATGCATTACATGAACTAGAATAATCGTTTACAGACCTTTATTATCTAAGAGTACATTACATGACTTCATTAAACGCGTAAGATCCCTTTAAATGAGCACATATGACGCCTTGTAAGCAACGATGGGTTCCTTCTGGACTTATCTGACTCAACTTCTTCCCGTCAGAAAGAAAACCTGGGGAAAAGGGGAAAGAGTAATGGGATGAGCAACCACACGCTCAGTGAGTGTCCCCAACCCCCTAAAACCAAAACCGTTGCAAGCAATACTATCTTTACTAGTCACATATCACGTTTCCATACTTTACTATCATAATAGATATTCATAGAACCTTTATGGGAGGATCACTAAACATAAACTTCACTTTGACCCCTTAATCATATTTCTAGGTTCCTTAATGATAGAGTTCTTTTCTAGCAAGCAGTTAGGCACGCGAGTAAGCATCGAAGGCTAAGTATAAGGATCTTTTCTTTTCATAATATAACTTCCTAACACTCCATTTAAACTACACATGAACCCTCAATCATATGATGTGTATATAAGGTTATCCCTTTTCATAAATACACATTTCTTGGCATTTCATTCATATAATATACACATCACACACATAAACACATATCAAGTGTTTAAGTACCTTTAAACATCATATTAAGCTATATGATACCCTCGCATGCTATTCACATATCAACGTTCATTCTTTTAGGAAGAGACGCCTTCATTCATGGAAATTTTAACGTGCTATAACTTTCTTTCTCATCTCATACACTATAAATCAGACAGATTTGCTATGGATAAGAATGATGCCACATAAGATTAGAATCCACGTTCAACCATACTTAAGAATAATTCATAATGCATCCATTGAAAGCTTTCCTTTAATACATAGGCTAAGAATCCACATTCAAACATGCTTGAGGATCATTTCATAAATCATTCATTGAAAGCTTTCTTTCTTTCGTTGAAAACGTTTTCTTAGTCTTCAAAGGAAGTTTCATTTCGTTTGGTCGTGTAACGACCCTTATAAACTTTTCATACATCATTCCATATAGTCTTTTGGGCCCATAAAAAGAACTTCCTTTCCTTTTTAATCGTTTAAAAATGGCAGAGGGCCAATTGCTTTTCTTAACTTAGTACGAAAGTACTTCTGGCATAAGATCATTACAGGGTGCTGATTGGGTGAGAACTATTCTCGACCCCATAGTGAGACCTAACGCTCACGCTTAAGCTCTTACTCCGGGATGGCTACATATAACATATCGGACCATTACATTAGCCCTCGTCAGGGCCTCTAGGGTTTATCCGGACTTATCCCCTAGGTTAACATTACATCATATCATATTATCCGCAGCACATTATCTTAGCCACTTAAAGCGTATCGGCCATAACGGCTAATAATTTTGTTGTGTCTTTTGGTAAAATCATTTATCACATAACTCACACAATTACTAAAAATACGGTTTTATAACGTAAAAGCAAGACAGACAACTTAACGTAATGATAACGAATGTGGGTCTTACATTCTTCCCCCCTTAAAAGAATTTCGTCCTCGAAATTCTAAATCTAAATTCGGTCTTTCCTAAAATGAACGCGCGCAGGTAAGATCTACACGGTGGGTTTCCAAAAGGTTCCTTTTTGCAATCACTACTTCTTTTTAAATCAAAAGAAAATGTCTTATGGTATCCAGTCTCCTCCTCGCCAGTCCTCTTCAAGCGTCTACTAACTCTATTTAGGCGCCGAGGGCAAATCGCATTGAAGAGGGGAAAATGAGTTGGCATGGACAACCATATTGAGTTTGTTTTGAAAATGAAACATAGATTTTCAATGATCTAGACTCAGTTCGCATGGCAAGCAATAATTCTATGCATATGCATCTATAGGTGGGCATCTAAAGGCACGGCAATTGAGACAATGACATCTTAAGGTCTTACACTCGCGGTCTCATTCTAAAACATGAATTCAAGTTACTATTGGAATCACAATGATTAACATGGAGACTACTATAACACATTTAGAGTAATAGAAATGTCACATAGCACCACATTGTATCATTTAAGCACAATGGAATTGCATAGTATTAGCAATCCAATATTCTTAAGCTTAGGAGTCTCGGGGAGCATGAACGCGTCTAAAACATACATGACAAGCAATTTACAAAAGGAAAACATATGCACCAACATTCCGATGTCTGTACATCAATCCCAGCTAACTTTTAGGCCCTTTCATTCATGACAACTTATTCAGGACATGTCAGATTCGCATGAAGGCAGTTAACTTAGTCGGGTCCATTCAAAGGCATCAAGATATTGGGTCACTCTGAAGTCAAATCAATTGGTCAGGAAGCTATCACATCATACCTAAGCAGTAAAAACATTATATTACATCACATTGACAATAAAGGGACTTGGAGTAACACTCGAATTCGCATTGGCATCACGTAGGGTCTACAACAGAGCACTAAGGATGAAGAATCATGAATGGCATGAACTAGCATGGCATGTCGATAGAAACGACTGAAAAGATAATGCTACGGCAAGAATACATGCATGCAAACAACGAGTCAAAGGTCATATCATGCCGTGTACTATGAAACTTCATTCGTCTGGATAATCAAGTCACCTACCAAACCAAACGCAGGTCAAGCATGGATTGCACATAGCCAAGCAAAGGTGAAGATAGACACCTAAGGCCACCACATCATGCATTAAGTGCGTATGTGTATAGTTGTTCAAACCATATCATGGGATAATAGAACTTGTGGAGCACAAGTAATGACTCAGAGATCGTACAAGCAATGGTTCGCATAGGTTAAACCATTTAATCAATCCAGCCATTACGCAACTAAAGTTCATGATAAGCAACTCCAATGACGTATATTTACTGTACCATTCACTCATAAAACATACGGCTGATCATCAATCAACTAGCATGGGTAAGAACTACGGTGTTAATGGTTTTATAGGTATGTGTTGAGGGTCTACAAGGTACACCTATCCCATAGGTGATCACATGGGTCTCACTGTAGTTCGCTTACCTTAGTGGAGATCATTACTATGTACAATTCCAAAGTCTGCTAGGTTCTTCCTCCCTTTCGCTTTCTAGGTGTATTAGGGTTCGTCCAAGCCAAAACATCATCACTCCAATCAAACATAAGAGGCATAGACCTTAGTTCGAATAGAAGGTGAGTGACTCCCTTACAATCATGATTATTCTAGCATGCCATTCAATGATGCATTCAGAGATAAACATTTCAAAGCAAAGGTTACAATCGCGCAATCACACTAGGGTATATGTGCACAATCAGCAATTAACCACAACATAAGGACTATATGCTATGCAGGGATTAGCTAACTATGACTACACGAAGCAACAACTCATGTAGGTTGAATTCTTTGGCCAATTAAGTGACATACCCAATAGGAATCAAGTCGAAGAAGCACCACATAGCTTATTTACTTTACCATCAGTTAATAAACATACAGTTGGCCCTACATATCATTCTAAGCGGCTATATAAGCTTTCAAGGTCCGTGCGTTGTGCAATATGCCATGGTTTCAAGTTCACAACTAATGTCACATAAGGGGTCATTTAGAAGGGCATACAGGATTGCATTTCTCATTTGCAAACTAAGGTCAAGGCATGTCTTGAAACTTGTCAAAATTATTAAAAATTAGCCATCACCGACTAACAGGCGTAAGAACGAATCTAAGTGTCAATAACACAGATGGGATATCACTTAGGGCACAATCAACAGGACTCTGCCACAATCACTCATATTGGCATGCACACACACGAAGCTGTCACTCAGCCTTCTTAACAATCAAACATTCACGTAAAAAGGTTTATTGACAAAAAGAAGCTTTTAGTCAAGAGGGGTAATTCTTAGACGCTTATAACTTGTCATTTACACATCAAGCAACATATGCATCTTGGCAGACAGGCATCCAAAACGTTTAGTTGCGCATAGAAACTTCCAACAGTAGCAGAGACTCGAGTGTGATTATAAAGCAAATGCAAGATTTCAAATGCGGCATTAAAACCTAACCACATAATTAGAAGGGTCTTTCAATGCGAAGCAAACATCTTAATTCACTATTTAGAAAAGTCTCAACTTTCAAAATCTCTAGATTTTCAAACGAGAAATAGTCCAACTGCCTCTAGCCTATCCCTACCAACCATTAAGTACGTCTACTCACTCCATTATGGGGCCCGAGGAGTAAATCATACTTCGGGGGCAAAGATGGGCTTAGAGTTAAGAATTTCCAATCATTCAATTTCAAACTGTCAAGGCGTATAAGCAAATAAACAAACAACCTTCGATTGGACTAATACTTAACTCATTCATGAGAAAACAAGTTACTCGGCTTACACCCTCAACAATTTGTTTGTTCACTCGATTAGTGAGCTCACTCGAGCAGTACCTAGCTAGCTGAATACGCCAAGATTCATATTTAACGCACAATTGTAGACCTAGTGGGCATATATCACATCACTATGAACGCGTTCCTATTGGACTATATGAATGCAAGACTCAGGTCGCAGCCTATGGTTGCAGGACCTTTACTCTGATACCATCTGTAACACCCCCAACCTCCTTTAGGCCAGAAGCGTTACGCTTTCCTAACTTCTTACTTAATTTCTGGAACGAAACGCACAGAGTTTCCCCTAAAAACTGACCGTTTTCAGGCTAAAAGCCTTACAATAAGTCCCTGTAGATTAACGGAAGCGTAAACATATAAAACATAGCTCAACGGCCACACGCCGGAGTTCATAACTCAACGAGCCACTCGCTCGGAGTGCACCAACCAGATTGATTCATGAATAAAGAAGAAATGGAAGATACAACTCAATGGTTAACAAAACCGGAGTATTAAGATTTACATCCCAGAACGTAACTAAATTAAACCAAGAAGACATCTAACTAACTTGATGGTTGGCTCAGACGGCCATACAGAGCGATCTTTATACCATATGTATTCATGAACTAGAATAATCGTTTACAGACCTTTATTAACTAAGAGTACATTACATGACTTCATTAAATGCGTAAGATCCCTTTAAATGAGCACATATGACGCCTTGTAAGCAACAATAGGTTCCTTCTGGACTTATTTGACTCAACTTCTTCCCGTCAGACAGAAAACCTGGGAAAAAGGGAAAGAGTAATGGGATGAGCAACCACACGCTCAGTGAGTGTCCCCCAACCCCCCCTTAAAACCAAAACCGTTGCAAGCAATACTATCTTTACTAGTCACATATCACGTTTCCATACTTTACTATCATAATAGATACTCATAGAACCTTTATGGGAGAATCACTAAACATAAACTTCACTTTGACCCCTCAATCATATTTCTAGGTTCCTTAATGATAGAGTTCTTTTCTAGCAAGTAGTTAGGCACGCGAGTAAGTATCAAAGGCTAAGTATAAGGATCTTTTCTTCTCATAATATAACTTCCTAACACTCCATTTAAACTACACATGAACCCTCAATCATATGATGTGTATATAAGGTTATCCCTTTTCATAAATTCACATTTCTTGGCATTTCATTCATATAATATACACATCACACACATAAACATATATCAAGCATTTAAGTACCTTTAAACATCATATTAAGCTATATGACACCCTCGCATGCTTTTCACATATCAACGTTCATTCTTTTAGGAAGAGACGCCTTCATTCATGGAATTTTTAACGTGCTATAAGTTTCTTTCTCATCTCATACACTTTAAATCAGACAGATTTGCTATGGATAAGAATGATGCCACATAAGATTAGTATCCACGTTCAACCATACTTAAGAATCATTCATAATGCATCCATTGAGAGCTTTCCTTTAATATATAGGCTAAGAATCCACATTCAAACATGCTTGAGGATCATTTCATAACTCATTCATTAAAAGCTTTCTTTCTTTCGTTGAAAACGTTTTCTTAGTTTTCAAAGGAAGTTTCATTTCGTTTGGTCGTGTAACGACCCTTATAAGCTTTTCATACATCATTCCATATAGCCTTTTGGGCCCATAAAAAGAACTTCCTTT
Organism: Carnegiea gigantea; assembly: GCA_029747015.1. NCBI lineage: Eukaryota > Viridiplantae > Streptophyta > Magnoliopsida > Caryophyllales > Cactaceae > Carnegiea > Carnegiea gigantea. The sequence goes on along the minus strand of JAKOGI010000234.1, from coordinate 439,647 downwards.
CCTTTTTAATCGTTTAAAAAATGGCAAAGGGCCAATTGCTTTTCTTAACTTAGTGCGAAAGTACTTCTGGCATAAGATCATTACAGGGTGCTGATTGGGTGAGAACTATTCTCGACCCCATAGTGAGACCTAACGCTCACGTTTAAGCTCTTACTCCCGGGATGGCTACATATAACATATCGGACCATTACATTAGCCCTCGTCAGGGCCTCTAGGGTTTATTCGGACTTATCCCCTAGGTTAACATTACATCATATCATATTGTCCGCAGCACATTATCTTAGCCACTTAAACCGTATCGGCCATAACGGCTAATAATTTTGTTGTGTCTTTTGGTAAAATCATTTATCACATAACTCACACTTTTCTAAACCGTTTTAGGGATTCCCCCGTTCAAGCAGCTTCACTCCCAAATACTGTTTGTATAGCAAAAATAGGCCATTGCTTGCTATTAATCATGGCTATTATTAGTTTGAAAACACGAGAAACGTTCTTTGTCAAATCACCACACTTTCACGCATAATGCATCTTAGACATAAAGGGGAAAGGGATTCACACGTTTCACATTCAAACACTTCATAATCATTTCAACAACACAATGAGCCACACATGGCCTCGCAATCCACACGATTGCGGTCAATTCACAACTCGAACTCCCTCCTCACAAGCACCGTACCACAGAACCTCGAACGCTCATAATTCTTTCCTCAAACCATCCAACTACCAACTCGATTCATCGATTCATTAATCACAACATATTATCCTATTAGCTTATAAAAAAAGGGGTGAAGTTTAGGTTCTTACCTGAGCACCAGCACCATTCAGCGGTGCGCTACAACAAGCGTTCATATGGCCACATTTATTCATGAATCGACAACACTTTATTCAATAAATCAAACATAATTTGATTCTAAACATATACGATGCATTTCGAAGTAACCTTCCTAAGCATGAATGTACAGAGAACAGAGGTTCAAGTGAAAACTAAACCTATTTCAATAGCTTCGAATTTAATTCGTTTACAAGCATTAGTTAGTTTAACTCGAGTCAGACCTAAACATGTTTATATAACTTCGAGATTAATTCGTTTAACATGTATTGGCTAAGCTACTTGATTCGGACCAGACACCCTTCATTTACCTCGAAAATTAGCTCATTTGCATGCTTTGGTTAATTAATTCGAATGGAAGCTAAAGACATTAAAAGAACTTCGATTTTAATCCTTTTTCATATATTAGCTAAATAACTTAAATAGAAGCTAAGCACGTTAATATAACTTCGATATTAATTCTTTTTCATACATTAACTCATTAATTTGAATTGATGCTAAAAATGTTAAACTAACTTCGAATTAACAATTCAAGCATGATTTACATTCATGGGTTCGAATCGATGCTAAACATATCAAACTAACTTCGTTTCTAATTCCTTTTCAAACAATAACTCATTAACTCAATTCGAAGCTAAATATGTTAAATTAACTTCGATTTTAATTCCGTTTTAAACAATAACTCATTAACTCGAATCGAAGCTAAATATGTTAAATTAACTTCGATTTTAATTCCGTTTTAGACAATAACTCATTAACTCGATTCGAAGCTAAATATGTCCATATAAATTCGAATTCACTGTTCACGCAAGACTATGGTTTATGTACAGAATTCACATCGATTCTCAATTTCAGGCATGAAACAACCAATTAACTCGAACCTAAGCATGGATAACTTATTTCTTGTCATTTCTAACGAATTAACAAGCCCTAACTTGACATGTAACATCAAACTGCTGAAAATTAACTTTGAAAATAGTAATAACTTAGGACGCGAGAACACCCACCTCGATACCACGCTAGAGACACGCGATTTAGCTTGAATTGAGGCCAAAAATCGAACACCAAAAGCCAGACGCTCCTCTGCTCTTCGCGCGTGATTCGACTAGCCCAAACCCAATAACTCTAACTTGTGGTTTTTTGAGAAATTTAAGCATGGTTAAGGAGGATTCAAGGTGGGGATTCAACTTAAAGGAGTAGAGAAGTTCGAAACACACCGCGCATGCGTGATTTCGACCGAGTGTCAGCCCGTCCTTGCGCCAGAATCGGCCTAGCCATGGCCGATTTTCGCTCAACCTCGGCACAGGTTGGTCGCCGGCAGCTAGGGGAGGTGGATTGGGTCTTAGAACCAGCGAGTATAGCGTGTGTGAGGTGAGGAGATGAGGGAGACGGTGGTGGCTTTTGGGCGGTGGTGGGCGCGTGTTGGGGGGAAACACCGATGGTCTCCTCTCGCCGTCGATGCGTGATGGACGGCGGTGACGCCAGACGCCGGGCACTGGTTGCCGGTGAGAGGAAGGGAGAGAGTGAGTGAGATGCGTTAGAGAGAGAGAGAGCCTGCGGGGGGGTCGGGTTCTGCCCGACTTCGGTCCCCCCTTTCCCCCTTTTCAATCCTTTTCCTTTTTCTTTTTTTTTTTGGGTTCAATTAACAACATTCTACTGAATCCCGATCCCGTACTTGCTAATGGTTAGGCTTAATCCGAATCGAAACTACCTTCAATCAACATTTCAGTTTAAACTTTGGGATTCAACCAAGTAAAACGAAAAACGATTTTAAAAACTCAGCTTAGCGTTGATTCGATAATTTTATAAATAAGTAACATCGATAATAAAGTTAATCAAATAATCGTTCTTTTTAATGAATTTAATCGTTAAAAACTCACACAGTTACTAAAAATACGGTTTTATAACGTAAAAGCAAGACAGACAACTTAATGTAAAAATAACGAAGGTGGGTCTTACAGCTAGCTAGTCAACGCTCATAGTGATGATAGGTTAGTAACTTGGAGATTGTGTGTTGTTATCCTTTTGAAACCTGAGGATAATAATGCTTAGTATTGGTATATCAAGTTATCACATGAGAGATAAACAATATGAGTAGACAAATATTTATTTTGGGTGGTTCAAAGGTTTAGTAAGTCAGATAGCCTTGTTCTATTCTGGAACGGTGGTAATGCCTCCAATCAAATTAAAAGCCTTTCGCTGTAAAGTAATAATAAATTAGTAGTTAAGCTAGAGTAATCGGACATTAGCGTTCTGGGGCGTTACAGTGGGATAGGAGGAAGAAATGGAAGAGGACACATCACCTTTATAGCAAGATGAAATACAACCCCTGATATCTTTGCAAGCTCTACAATGTATGAATTCATTCCAGACTATGAGAGTTACAGGAAAGTTTAGCTCTCAACCTATACACGTGCTTATAGACTCAGGTAGCACTCTCAATTTTTTAGATTCCATAACAGCAAAGAAACTGAAGTGTGAACTATTAAGAATCCCTCCCTTGGTAGTGGCAGTAGCTGATGGAGCTAAGCTAAAGTGCCAAACTGTGTGTAAGGGGTTCACATGGTCATTGATGGGGACTGAATGCATAACTGATGCTTATATTGTCCCATTGGGGAGTTGTGATATGGTGTTAGGGGTACAGTGGTTGTCCACTTTAGGATCTATACTTTGGAACTTTGAAGAATTAACTATAAAATTTTTCCTGGGAGGAAGGAGACACAAGCTGAGGGGTATTAAGAGAACTGAGGTGGAGTGGACTACGGGAAAGAGTCAGAAGGTTTTAGGCCATGCAGTAAAACTATTTGTAATACATATTACTCCTGTGCATATTGAGGAATCTGTATTGTAATGTGAAGTTAAGGATCCTCAATGGACACAGTTACTGAGGGAGTATGCAGATATATTTGAGGAACCAAAGTCGCTCCCTCCCCACAGAAGTCATGATCATAGAATTATCCTTAAAGAAGGCACTTCATCAATTAATGTGAGGCCTTATAAATATCCTGCACCCCAGAAGGATGTGATTGAACAAACCATCAGGGAAATGTTAGAAGCTGGGGTGGTGAGACCCTCTCAGAGCCCTTATTCTTCTCCAATAGTTGTAGTTAAAAAGAAAGATAGAACGTGTAGACTGTGTGTTGATTACAAGCAATTAAATAAGCATATTGTTCTTGATAAATTTTCAATTCCAGTTGTTGAAGAGTTACTAGATGAATTATTTAGGCTACTTATTTCTCCAAGATTGATCTCAGATCTAGGTATTGGCAGGTAAAGATGCACCCTAAAGATGTGCCTAAGACTGCATTTAGGACATATGAAGGCCATTATGAGTTCCTGGTAATGCCTTTTAGCCTTACAAATGCACCATCAAACTTTCAAGCCCTGATGTAACACATTTTTGAACCCCATTTAAGGAAATTCATCCTGGTTTTCTTTGATAATATTTTGGTATACAGTCCTACTTATGAATAGCATTTAGCACAATTGAGAACAGCTTTTGAAGTGTTAAAACAACACACTCTTTTTGCCAAAAAGGGTAAGTGCAGTTTTTGGAGAGACACAAGTGGAATATTTGGGCCATATCATCACCATTCATGGGGTCTCTACTAACCCTAACAAAATTGCTACTATGAAGAACTGGCCCACACCCGAGACCATCAAGGAGCTGAGGGGGTTCTTTGGTTTAACTGGCTACTACAAAAGGTTTGTGAAACGTTATGGTCAAATCAACAAACACCTCACAACTCTCCTTAGAAATGATGCTTTTATCTGGAATGATGAGGCTCATAAGCCTTTTGAAACTTTGAAGGAAGCTATGATGTCAGCTCCCGTAGTTCTTTACCAGATTTTTCAAAGGATTTGTGGTGGAAACTGATGCATCTGGGGTGGAATTGGGGTTGTTCTGATGCAAGAGTCCCACCATATTGCATATCTAAGCAGGGCCCTATCTACTTAACATTAGGCCTTGTCAACCGATGAAAAAGAATGTATGGCAGCGGTACTAGCTGGGCGAAAATGGAGACCCTACCTACTGGGAAGACACTTTGTGATCAAGACTGACCACTTCAGTTTGAAATATTTGATGGAGCAAAAGATCACTACAACATTTCAAAGTAAATAGTTAACCAAACCTTTGGGATTTGATTATGAGATATGCTACAGAAAGGGAAAAGAGAATATGGTGGCAGATGGCTTGTCAAGGATACCTGCAGCACAGTTGGTGGCTATATTTGTGTCTTCTATCAACTCCGCCTTATTGGAGCAAATTAAACAGTTATGGATGACTGATGAGGCCATTCAGGGTATCATCAACAGAATCAACAATGGGAAGTCTATTCCCAAATACACATATTCCTAAGGACTTTTGTATAAAAATGGGAAGATAGTAGGGGGAAGTGATGTTAAGCTCCACTTTTATATCATAAAACTCTTTCATGAATCATCTTTAGGGGGTCATTCTAGAGTAGCTGTGACCACTAAAAGAGTGGCTTGCCTCTTTTAGTGGAAGGGTGTCAGCAAGGACATAAGAAATTACGTAAAGGCATGCTCAGCTTGTCATAAGGTAGATCTCTCATGACCTGGGGGCTTGCTGCAGCCTCTACCTATTCCAGGGGCAGGATGGGTTGATATCGCCCTAGACTTCATAGAAGTTCTACCTAAGTTAAGGGGTAAAGATACCATCTTGGTGGTGGTAGACAGACTAAGTAAGTATGCACATTTTCTTCCCTTATCACATCTTTTTACAGCTATGACTGTAGCTCAGCTCTATTTTGATAACTTCATGGAGTTCCTAAAACTATAGTAAGTGACAGAGACAAGGTTTTCCCCAGTCAATTTTGGCAAGAGTTCTTTAGGTTACAACAAGTAGCCTTACATATGACTACAGCTTATCATCCCCATAGTGATGGGAAAATAGAGGTAGTTAACAGGAGTTTAGAGGGGTATTTAGGGTGTATGACAGGGGAGAAACCTCAAGAATGGGTATTATGGCTACCCTTGGCAAAGTGTTGGTACAACTCCAATTGGCATTTTACCATTTGAATCACTCCCTATGAAGTAGTCTATGGACAACCGCCCTCCCTTTATATACCTTATGTGGCTGGTGATAGCTCAGTGGAAGTAGTGGACAGGAGCTTGAAGGCTAGGGAAAAATGTATCGAAATGGTTAAGTACCATTTCACTCGGGCACAGCAGAGAACAAAAAAGCAGGCTTATTTGCATAGGCCTGACAGGCAATTTGAAGTGGGAGATTGGGTTTTTGTAAAGCTACAGCCTTATAGGTAACATTCTATGGCCCTCAGATTAAATTAGAAACTTGGTCCGAAGTTTTTTGGACCATTTTCAGTTTTAGCTCGCATTAGGGCAATATTATAGGCTTCAACTTCCTGTACAAGCTAAGATACACCTTGTCTTCCATGTATCCCTGCTAAAGAGATATGTGGGTACCTCTCCTTCTATGTTTGGCACTGTTCCTGATGTAGATGAATTGGGACTATTAGCAGCTGAACCTGTAGCTATTTTGGCTCACAAACTCGGCAAGAAGGGCAATAAAGCTGTGGTTTATTTGCTAATTCAATGGTTTAATAGACCCAAAGAGGAAGCTACCTGGGAGCTATATGCTAACATTGAAGCCAAGTTTCCCAATTTCAACTTGGAGGCTTCAGGGCAAGCTTCTTAAAAGGGGGAAGTATTTGATAGCGTTGGTTAATAAAGTCACGTGGAGGATGTATGGCTGAAAATGGGCACCAAACTTAAACAAGAGAAGAGGCAGTTAGAGTTTGTTAAGGTTTGTTAAGGGGGGGACCCTGCTTACCCGGGAAGTTGTTAGAGGAGAGAATCTCTATTTTCAATTCCTTTATAAGTTGTGATTTGTTGTAAGAGTAAGGGGGGATGAATGGAATATTCAATTTCTCTATCTCAATTTTCTCTCTAAAATTTCTCAACATTTTTGAATTCTCCTCGAATTTCTATTAAATTCCTGGAATTCGTATCAGAGTTGTATCCCCTTTGCAACTGTGGTGTTAACCCCAACATCCGATTGTTTGAATGTAGACTGCTATCGCTAGATTAGTAGTTTGTCGCTTCTTGCTGCTTAAGGTACACAAAACTCTTATCCCTCATTTGTTGTTCATGTTAATTTATGTTTTTTTAAGTAATTAGCTCTTGTATTTCCAAAATTAGTTTACCAATCGATTTTCAACTTCTAAATATCTTCTTACAACCTTCTATCTGGGTCTATTGGAAGCGGTCTCACTACGTGCAGTCACGTGCACAGGAGTAAGGTTTTCAACATTTGCATCTCGCAAGATCCCGCAGAAGGGGGACCCACGCTAGGAGGAGTTGTTGTATACAAGAATGCGTAATAAAGATGAATGCATACATAGGTCATTTTCTTTTCATTATCTTTAATGCAAATTTTGACACGAATCTTAATGCAATATGGTATTTTTTTCCCCATGGCCTAGAATATCAGCTTATAAAAGCTTTTGACACTGTTGGCTTCTCAACCTAAATTTAGTACAATGACCAAGTTTTCAACATCAGAATAGATACAAAATTACAAATGAGATGAAGAATGGAAATATTGTGGGGAACAAGGAAATTGTATCAGAGATGTCATGCTTATGCTCAGTAGGCAGATATAGTCAAATATGTCTGTATCGTAACCACTAACCTTGCCCAACGGTTGTTGAGCATTGTGAAGCTCCTTGTTATAAATTATGTATTCCAGAAATTTTCGTTGCTTGTCAAGCTGATGATATTTTTTTAGATCCTGCTTTCCTGCATCCAACTCTTATGGGGGAATGTATTACTGACCCAAAGGGCATTGGAGACATAGTGGTGGACCATTTCTCAACTTCTTTTGGAAACAAGCATACCTGCACAAAGCCATCCTGTGAGGTAATTCTTCAAGGACCATGTTTTAATGATACCCATAGAGTTATGTTGAGTCAACCATTCACAGATGAAGTGATCAAACATGCCTCCTTTGGAATTGCTAATACCAAAAGCCCTAGTTCAGATGGATTTGGAAGCTACTTCTTCAAATCAACATGGCATATTGTTGGAAGGAGTGTTTGTGAGGTCGTCAAGGATTTTTTCAACACAGAGAAATACTTAAGCAGGTAAATACAACTTTGCTCACAGTAATTCCCAATGTGCAGAACCCCAAGTGTCATGAGCTAAGGCCTGTAGCCTATTGTAACATAATCTATAAAGGGATTACCAAGCTTATCTGCATGAGATTAAAATTGGTCCTGCCTTTCTTAATAGATTGAGTCACAAGGTGCCTTTGTTCAAGGGAGATCAATTGTTCATAACATTATGATCTGTGAGGATTTGCTCAAGATGTATTATAGGAAATGGATATCCCCAAGGTGTTTAATGAAAATTGACCTCAAAAAGGCCTATGATACAACAAGTTGGGATTTTGTGGAGAGCATTCTGCTCGGGTATGGATTTCCTCATGAGATGGTCCAAAAACTCATGGTGTGTTTGACAACTCCAATTTTCTTTGTTAAGCTAAATGACAGAGTACCTGGATTTTTAGCAGTGAAAAAGACTTGAGACAAGGAGACCCAATATCCCATTTGTTATTTGTTCTGGCTATGGAATACTTGGTTAGATCACTCAAGATTACAGCACAACAAAAAGGATTTATTTCATCTTGGGTGTAACGCTCTGAATTTATGCAGCCTGAGTTTTGCTGATGACCTGCTATTCTTTTGCAAGGCAGACGTGAGAAATGTGCAAAACCTGAGGGAAGATTTTGATCATTTCTCTGAGTGCTCAGGATTAAAAGCAAATTATGAAAAGTCTCAAATAGTATTGGCTGGTGTTGATGAAAATGTTGAGAAGCAATTACTACAGGCTACTGGATGCCAAAGAGGAGAATTGCCCTTTAAACACTTAGGGATTGTAGTCAAACTAGAAAGACTCAGCAAATAGGATTGTATATTCTTAGAGGATGAGATCATAGCAAAGATTAGGCAATGGCCCACCAAAAACCTGTCATATGCAGGGAAAATATAGTTAATCAATTCTGTGTTGCTTAGTATGTTTGTGTATTGGGGTATCTATTCTTGCTGCCCAAAATGGTGTTTGATAAGATGAGGAAGGTAGCACTGGTGGCCTGGGATGTTTACCAAGAAAGGAAGGGGGCATGGGAGCTAAAGACTCTTTCAATTGGAACCTGGATTTAGTAGCAAAGCTGATATGGAACATTGCCCAGAAAGCTGATGGCTTGTGGTGGTTTAACCACTACTATTTAAACAAGAAAAGTATCTGCAATGCCAAGTAAATGCCCGGAGCAGCTGGTACTGGAAGAGAATACTGAAAACTTGAGATACCATAGCTGCAGGTTTTGATATTGTCACCAATAGATGGAAATGGGCACCACTATATACAGTATCATCAGGTTATGAATAGCTTAGGCACAAAAAACCTAATGTCCCTTGGCACAGAATCATTTGGTATAAAGAGAGGATCCCAAAATGCTCCTTTATCATGTGGTTACTGATGCATGAGAAACTGTTCACAAAAGATAGGATGACGACTTTTGGATTACAGTGTGATAGACTGTGTCTTTTCTGTCCAGAGGAGAATGACATACAATAGCATCTGTTTTTCCAATGTAAGTTCACTAGGTAGATAGCTAAGCAGGTAATTGAGGCTATACTCCAGATTCACTTGGTGGATGAGGGGCTAACTGAGTGGCTGCAAATGCTGATTAAATGCATAGGGAGTAACAACAAGAAGGCCAGATTATGCACTATTTCTTCAGTAGTGGTATATGAATGTTGGCATGAAAGGAACCTTTGAATTTTTGAAAAGAGTATTACAGATTGGTGTACAATTGTAAAGGATTGTGGTAGAACAATCAAGAGTAAATTTAGATCTAGAAGATGAGGAAATAGCTTTCTAAAGCTCGCAAGGTATGCCCTGAGTATTGATGTATATGGTTGGTATTTTTTTGAAATATACATGACTTACGTTTGACCCCCCCCCCCCAAGTTATTGTATCCCTTTACAAATTGAACGATAGTAACCTTTCTTTCTCTCCCCATTATATGAAAATAACATCTATACAACTTAGAAAATGGGAAAAAGGCAAAAATGGATATGAAATTGCCTGAAATAACTATTGAATCTTTAGAAAAATTAATTTAAAAGAAGATAAACATTAATGGTGTGCAAATCAAATCATTATATATTTAGAATAACAAATTTGTCTACTCATTTTTTAAAGTAATTACTATGTAATAATCTAAATTTTTTATGTTATAACTAAAAGGTAATAACTTGTACATCTTTAATTCCATTTTATTTGATTTTCGTTCTAACAAGTTTTGAATTATGTTGCTAGTGATAGAAAAAAGAGATTGTCGTATTCATATTGGAATCCCCCACTAATAAAGTTTTACCTGGTTAGACATTGATAGGTTAGTCAATAAAAAGTATCGAATTATTAAGTGGGTTATTAGCGAATCAAACTGTTCCAACCATTAATATACTCTAGATGGGCTGAACCATAAATAACCCAACATTCTATTGACTTTCTTTCAATGTACCGGTCGATTCACCCAAATTAAAGGGGGCGTGATTATTTGCCCGCTCGTACATGACGTTCATATATAATAATGAAAAAGTTTGAATATTTTGGATATTCATTGAGAATTTACAACTACTATGCTTTTTCATTAAATATTTACAATTTTGAGCAATAAATATTCAGAATTTTTGATTTTGACAAAAGAAAAATAACTTAGAAAAAAGGCTTTCTAACCCGTTCGGTCGACCCAAAACCCATAAAATCATAATACATCCCGCCCGTATTTCACCAGAATTAGAAATACACCCGATTTATATTTTACCCAAACCCGAATGCACCTGATCCGTATTTAATCCACCTAGCCTAACTGACAGGTCTATATATATGTATGCATGTACGCGTGTGTGTGTGTGTGTGCACGCGTGTGCGTGCGTGTGTGTATGTGTATACATACACTTGACAAAAACTAACCAAACCCAAAAACCGGACCTGAACTCGCCCAAAAATTTTGAATTTTGAGCACGATTTTCTCAACTTAGACCCAAAATAAACCGAACCTGAAAAACCCACAAATTAGCGAGTCAAACTAAGTTAAACCGAAACTCTCTCGTTTGTCCAGAGCATTCTATCCTTATTTTTTATTTTTCTTTAATTTATCCCCCTTGATAATAATGATTACTCATTTTTATCAAATATTTTAAAAAGACATTATATAACTAACAAATTAAAAAATAGTGACCTTTCTTTCCCTCGCTATCTGAAAATAACATCATGTACAACCTAAAAAATGAAAAAAACGTTAAAAATGAGTATGAAATTACCTGAAATAACGATGGAATCTTCAGAAAAATCAATTTCGAAGAAGATAATCATTAAAGACATGCAAGTCAAAATATTTTATATTTAGAAAAACAAATTTGTCTAATCATGTTTTAAATTAATTACTTTGTAATGATCTAAAATTTTGATGTTATAACTGAAACGTAATTAATTGTACTACTTTAACCTCATTTTGTTTGGTTTTCGTTCTAACTAGTTTTGAGTTATGATGCTAATGATAGATAAAAAGCCTCGTCGTATTCATATTAGGGTCAACTTTATCCAATTAGACATTACCATACCTTTTTCATTAGATACTAACAATTTTGAGCAATAAATATTCAGAATTTTTGATTTTGACGAAAGCAAAAAAACTTATAGAAAAGGTGCTCTAAATCCATTAAGCCGACTCGAAACGCGTAAAACCAAAATACATCAGCCTGTATTTCATCAGAACCACCATCCGAACCCGAAACACACGCACATACACAAGTGCATGCACATATAACATTTATTTTTAAAAATAAATACATAATAGTTTCTATGTTTTAGATAACATAAAAAGATATTGAATTATACTTAAAAAGTCATTAAATTTTTTAATTTAAAAACCTCCAAAATTTCACAAAAGAGTCGCTAGATTATTGACTCCAATTCATGTATATAGTTTTATTAATAATAAAAACTAAAAACTCTTCTTGTGAAATTTAAAAATTCAAGATAATTACTACAATTACAAATTCATGGAACTTCCGATGCATTCAATAGGTATGGGCATACTAGCTATTATATTAAAACTCCATTTGATCCTTACAATATTTGGTGGAAAAAAAAGGTTGAAGGAAAAAAAACAGAAGCAAAAAATAGTAGAGAGAAAGTGATTTTTTTTCCCCTCTTACTTGGATTGAGAAAAAAAAAAAAATACAAGAATTCAGATGAGAAATTTATATGTTGATGAATTATTTGAATCATGCTAATATCATCTCGGCGATGTGAGGTGGAGAAGATTGGAAATTCCTTAAGGAACTTTTCCCCACTTCCATCACAATTTTATGATGAAAATTTTATCACTTGCTTCTAACAATTTTTCTACCTAATTTTCCACCATATTTATTTCCTTGTGATTTTCTCTAAGGCAAACATAAGCAAAAGTTACTTTCCAAAAATTCTCTTTCCACCAAATTTTTTAAAGTGCAAACGAAGCCTGGAGCGTTTAAAGGCAGTACAAAGATAGTTAATTGTTCAGCTACACTAGGACAATTGGACTTGCACCAACCAATATTGATCTAAAGAACCTGGTGACATTGTAGTAAACCATATCACAGCCCCAAGCTATTCTCCATCTCCCCAGCCTCAGCCCTCACCCAACCCCCCCCCCCCCCCCCCCCCCCAAAAAAAAGAAAAAACCCACCACAAATGGGTTGGTACCCCCCAATGAGTTCTGTCTTTTTTTTTGGGGGGGGGGGGGGTGCCGTCACTTGATTCAAATTGCCACAGTAAGCGCTTGCCACAAACCTCAAATGGGTGTTTTCAAGATCCACAGTGGCTGATAACAGAAAATTGCACAACAAATATTCCTACAGCTGGCCAGACATCCAGGTGTGCACAGCAAGAGCTCAGAGAGACTCTCAAAGGTAAAAATAAATTTAAAACTACTGTCATGACATTGACAATTTCCAGCACCCACTCCAAGCAACCCCAAAAAAAAAAAAAAAAAAAGGGCAGGCTTGGTGCACAAGCATCCTGCATTCACGTAGGATCCGAAAAAGGACCCCACTCCTAGCAAGAAAAAGGAAAAAAGACCATCACAATTCAAAAGATAAAGACCAAAAAAGGGGCAATTCCAGGATGTAGAAAACAAGGGAAAACAGCATCCGCAAGTTTAAAATTTCAGAAATGTTTCAGATGCATCAAAAAGAACTGATCAGCACTCCTATACAGGTTCCCAAAAGGCACGTAGTAAATTAAGTAGGCCCCATTCAACACATTCTTTTCCATTTGCTGAAGGAAAATGCAAGAAGCATAATACAATCACCAAATCCATCCCTTACAGAAAGTCAACCTGCTTCCTTCAATGTTGTCATGTGCACAAGATAGGGTATACTAGTGCAACTCCGTGAAATCACAAAACAGAGCGTTACACACGGCCAAGCAGAAGATAGATCCAACACTGCAACACACTTGACCACTCTATTAGACAAGACCACTACCATTCCCAGATCTCATCTATTAACTAACCAAGATCTGTGATATGTCAACTGAGAAAAAACCGCGAACCACCAATGCAACACAGAGACCTGGTGATTCACATACTCAAGCTGTTGCCTTTTGAAGCAATTCCTGTTGCTCTTTGTTTATCAATTTCGTTTATGTTTCTCTTCTCGTTGAGAGCAAAGACACCCCTATTTCTTCTCTACATCAATGACACGTGCAGTTTGTGTAAAGTAAGAGAGAAAATACGGTGTTACATGCAAGATAATAACAGGTTTCTTACTCTTGGGAATCTCGTAAAGCCAGCATCAGAAGAACCACCAAAAACTTAAGTAGACTTATCATGCGGCCCTACCGGCGAAAAAAAAAAAAAAAAACAATCCACCCAGAAGAAGGTACAGATGCATTAGAGCATGCTCAGCCCCAGGTTCGCGCGCCTCGGGAGTTGGGCAGAGCAGCTCAGACGCCTACTGCGAGCGAGCGTGGCTGCAAGTGGCGAGCCAGCTCATGGCCTTCCTCTTTAGTCTTTGCTTTTCTTGGTTTTTCAATTTAATTAGTTTTTTTCTTTTTTTTTGGCTTTAAAAGGAAAGTTTTGTGTAGTAGAATGTATATATTGGTATTATTTTATTTTGTGAGCCTTGCATTGTGGGTGTAAAAGTTGCGAGTTTTGGCTCATGAGCTGATATGGAAGAGGTAGACCCCTACTTGTGAGCCAAAATCGTGGATTACCAATATGTATGCTCTTAAACATCTATGGCCTTAATAGTGGGATTAGATAAACAAATAAGGTCAAACTCTTTCCTAGAATGTATAGTTTATTTGGATTATTTCTCGACAGGGCCTTGCCAAGGTCCACCAGGCTAAAAACAACAGTGAAAGACATGGCAGTATCAAAAGGATTGACGCAACATAACATTGCAAGAATCAACCTATTCACAATACCAAGGGAACTGACATTTGCATAACAGCAGACTTCTTATTTCAGTTTATACTTCCCTACTCCTAAATTAAGTCCTATTTTAGTGATTACGCACATCAAATACAAAATCCTCAATCCATTTTCAATAAAGCCAAAAGAGTTTGTCACTCCAAAAATTTTTTGGCCTTGGATTAGGGAAGACTGATGGAAGAAATCAATGAAACATCCTTTTTACATTTTTTGATAGGAGGACATGGCCCATCAATGCCTCTTAAAACAAGAGTTCAGTCAAACAGTTCCTTTACAATTGCAAGGGTAAGATTCGGCACATTTGTAATACCCCCCACCCTAAAATAAGCAGAAAGCTTCAACCTTTAAGCGACAATGCTGATAGTGATGATATCATATTGTCACATGATATGGTAATACGACATCAAGTTTGAACTAGGATGGGCCAGGATCCAAACTAGCAGCACTTAGCTGCATACATAGTAAGTCTATTAGCCATGGCACCTAAAATAATACCAAAAAAATTAAAAATTAAAACAAAATCCACTAAAAACCTTGCCCATCATACAGTTATATTTATTGGAGGGTCACACAGATCAAAAAAACACAATACCTGGAAAAGGAGCAAAAGTTTGCACCAGATCATATGCATTACGGTGGTAATGGTGTGATATGGTAGAGTATCTCAAATTACAAGTCGCAGGATGATTCAAACCATTACCAGCATTACTCAAGCTACCAAAGCTTTAACAACACAAAGGCAACACTAAATGAAAAGTCACCAAAGATTTTTCTCCATTATAATTATTCAACAAACACAAATATTATCCCCCCAAAAACAAAGACGTAAGTTTGGAGCAGGTTGCATATGATCTGCTTCGGGAATCATACAAGCCTCTGGCTACATGAAGATTCCGCTAATGTCTCAAGATCCTAATCCATAGAGAGAGAAAAGAGCGGGAGATGTAAATGAGAAAAGGAGAATCATCAATTGCCTTCATACTTGGGATCAGCCATCACAAAATGGTAAGCAATTACCAGCACAAAGATGAAGATGCCAAGAAAATTGGCGAAGAAGCCCAGATCTTGATCGTCAATCATCTGCCATCACAATGAGAGCAATTGATAAATCGAAAAAACTATTATCATTCTCATCTAAGAAATTAACAGCCACAGAATTAAACATTTCGAAAACGCAAATTACCTTGAAATTAACACTGCCGCGAAGAAGACAACCAAGGATGAAGACAGAGGAAAGTGAACTTGGATTTGGACTCGCCCGATGACGCTGAACGTAGACGGAGCTAGGGTTTACGGACTGGAGAGAAGCAATTTGGCGAATCACGTACTTATCGACTCACCGACCTTTGTACGCGTCAGTTCTATTTTAATGAGATCCACAAGCGGGTGTGCGAAACCAGTTAATCGGAGTTTCAGTTAACCAAAAACGGGTAACCGCTTTTTGGTTTAAAAATATTTCGAACCGTAACCGAATCGAAATTTTCGGTTAACCGATGTTCGGTTAACCGAAAATTTCGATTCGTCCAAAACCCGAACCGTAACCAAACCGAAAATTTCGATTAACCGATTTTTCAGTTCGGTTATCGGTTAACCGTTTATAAATAATAAAAAACTTATACTTTCTTACATAAATTTGTCATTCTTTTATGTTTAAATTATTTTCATAAAAATTAAACTTTGGTTACCATTTATAAATAATAAAAAAGTGCACTTTCTTACCGAAATTTTTTATTTTTTATGCATAATTTTTTTAAAAAATAAAATTATTTTCGGTTCGGTTAACCGAATTTTCAAATAATCCGAACCGTAACCGAACCGAAAACCGAAAAAAAATTTTGGTTCGGTTAACTGAAGCGACTTTTTTGAAAAATTTATTCAGTTAACCGGTTCGGTTCGGTTTTTTCTGTTTTTCGGTTCGGTTTTCGGCTTCGGATTTTTTTGCACACCCTTACCCACCAGTCAAGGGTGGGCCGTACCACAAAACTGGCAAACGGATCATTTCGATCCGAGTCTCAACGGGTTATTTCGGTTCATTAGCATTCAAATTGAGTGGGATTACCCGTTCGGGTCAGGATAATATAATTTGTATTGGGCTTGTTGGCTTATGTTTGATTCTAATATGTTTATCATATAAGGAAAGAAAAATTTGCACATGGACTCATTGTGGTTTGGTGTATTAATTTCTGATACCGATGACGTTGGTAAATAATTTTTAGAGCCAACAAAGTTTGGGATAATTAATTTCGTGACCCTTTTCCGGTGCAGAACTTAGAAATCGGGCCAAATTAACTAAAATGGACATGTGTTTCCAATTATACCGCACTTTGCACGGTTTTGGAGGTATTTAATACGTACTGCTGCTTGAGAACTTCAGTAACGGCCACAATTTTTTAATATAGGTCCTTATTCCCTCATTCCAACCCCACTCCAACTCTCTGCCCGTTTCTCTCTCCTTTCTCTTCCACTCTCTCACTCGCTCTTTCTTCCTGATCTACCATTGAAGGGGTTGCCAGCTAGTGAAAGGTATGTTTGTGCCCTGTTTTTTTTTTTTTTTTAAGTTAATGTATTGTAATTTAGTAGTTTCATTAAATGATTTATTGTTTATGATTGATTATTTATTTTTAATTCATAATTCCTTGGCCAAATAAGGTTGATGAAAACACTTTGAAGAAAGCAAAGACAACTGAAGGAACTTCGTCTCAGCCAACTACTGCCACACCTTCTTCATCCGAACTACATAGAACTTTATCTTCTTCATCTCAGCCAGTAATAGCACAACCTTCTTCAAGAGCGCCACCTTCTTCAACTAGACAAACAAGATCACAGACTATTTCAACTAATGCAACTAGACAAACAAGATCCCAGACTAAGCAGGCTTGAGGTACCCATTCTCCACAGTTACAAGCTATCGTGTTATGTCAATTTTTTAAATACTCACAAAACTTTGTTCTTTTCAGAATTGGCTTCATCACAAAACTCCACAGTTGCTGCCCAGTGAGATCCCAGATTATTTAGCTCAGAAGATCCCAGATTATTTTGCTGAAGTTCTCATTTGCATTTTTGGTTGATGAAGTCTGATCTTGCTGTCTTTATCTTAGACATGTCTTCATCTCAGTTTGATGCAAACTGCTTGGATGTTTTCTGTTGCTTAAATTGTACACATAACTTCTGTTGTATGAGCATCAATTTGATGCAAACTGCTTGGATGTTTTACTGCCTACATAGCACCTGCTGTGGACGCTTTCATGTGCCAGTGTCATTTAGATTTCATTTGGATTTTGTGTTGATGAAGCAAGTGATGCCTATAGGCCTATACTCTATTTACACTGATGCAAGGCAGCAAATTTGTTTACCCCACCAGACTCGGCATGTTTGAGATGCCCTCTTATTGGTTCGCAACTTTTGCTCCCTATAAATGCTCTTCAAATTTAGCTTCCTGGCATCACTTCAAAGGACATTTGCTTGTCAAAACCAAACATTCAAATTGATAAAATTTTTGAGAAGAATTATTATTACAAATTTGATATTAAATTTCACAACTTTTAATCTCAGTACTTCATATATACTACATTATTACTCAAAATAATAACCAAGTTTGTGTACGTATTACTTCAAATCTAAGAAATATTCTCTTACTTGAAGATGTTCATTATCACGAACAACTTATAAGAAGAATTATAATCATATTTAACTTTCACTTGAAATTGCCCATTAACACAATTTAAATTTGCTTCAGTTACAAAAATATTAAATAGAAGATATGAAATCCATGAAAACCATACAAAAAACCTTTTAACCCAACTTGTCCAGTACGCACATGATATGTTTTCCAGTACTAAATCACACAACAACTCACTTCATTGCAATCGCTACAAGGATTGCTACCATAATTACAATTCCAACTAAAATCCTTCTATTAATGTCCTTAAGTAACATTATAATCTCTCTTAGTTCATTCCCCATGGCATGTTTGCTTCACTCCTCTTCATCTAACACTCTTCGTCTATCTTCTGTTGGTTTTGCCCACTTCACAAATTTCCCACTTCACAAATTTCCCACATTCATTACATTTGTAAAATAGTCTTCTCGGGTTGTCACGAGACTTTGATAACTTTATGTCTGCAACTCTTCCGCAACTTGGACACCTTACTTCCACATCGTACTAAATGTAACCTCCTCTGCAACTAGATGTACTATGCATTTCTGTTTAACCAAATTTACCCCCTACAAAATTTCGCATATAACAAATCATAACTACAATGGTGGACAAGGAATTATGAATTAAAAATAAATAATCAATAATAAACAATAAATCATTTTATGAAACTACTAAATTACAATACATTAACTAACCAAAAAAAAGGGGCACAAACATACCTTTCACTAGTTGTGGACCCCTTCAATGGTGGACCCCTTCAATGGTGGACCAGGAAGAGAGAGAGAGAGTGAGAGAGAGGAAGAGAGAGGAGAGAGAAACGAGCAGAGAGTTAGAGTGGAGTTGGAATGAGGGAATAAGGAGAATAAGGACCTATATCAAAAAATTGTGGCCGTTACTGAAGTTCTCAAACAGCAGCACATATTAAATACCTCCGAAACCGTGCAAAGAGGGGTATAATTGGAAACACATGTCCATTTTAGTTAATTTGGCCGGATTTCTAAGTTCTACACCGGAAAAGGGTCACGAAATTAATTACCCCAAATTTTGTTGGCTCTAAAAATTATTTGCCAACGTCATCGGTTCCAGAAATTAATACGCCAAACCACAATGGGTCAATGTGCAAATTCTTCTATAAGGAAATCCAATTTTAGAGGGAAAAAATTTATCTTGGGCCAATTCGAATTTACATTTAAATGAAATTATTATTTTCGATATTGGATTATATATGAATTGTAAGCATTGCTTGATTCATCTTCAAATAGAAATTTTTTATTTAGTGAGACCCTATAAAACAGGAGAACCTCCAGAGAGACCATGCTTAATTGAGCCTTGCTTGATTCAACTCCAGATGCACCTGGTTTCCATTCGCCCCTGGCACACTCTTTTTGTTATTTTGACATTTGAGTGCTCAAAACAATTCTCGAATTCTACTGCTTCCTTGCTAGCCCTTCTCGTTTGCAACTAGTCCCATCCAATTTCATCCATTTCTTGCATCTATGGTTGGACCTTCCATTGTTCGTTGCGATATGTACCAATTTTGAATCTCCAAATTTGGATTTTTGGTTTCTAGGAATTAATCCCCACAAGTCAAAGCATATAGATTCTAAGGATTTACATATTGGTTGTTCCGTTGATGCCAAATCCATATTTTGGATTCCTCAAATCCCCTACTGAAGAGGTCTTAGCTCTTTTAAATGTGTACTTTAGAAAAAAAACACTATTAAATAATGGGTCTAAAGCCACACTAGGCATGCAACACTTTTGAAATTATTGTATATTGGGTAAACTTCATGCAACAGTTGGTAGCAATTATCGCATTCAAATTTCTAATACAACAATTTTTTTATAAATATTGTAATATTTTGAGTAAAAATGCAATACTTGTCAGCATATATTGTAATCGAAATAGAAAAGCAACATTTGTTTCAAAATGTCGCAACTTATAGTAGAAATGCAACACTATTTTATAAATGTTGCATTTATATGTCTATTTCCGCAAGAGTTACATTTTTTACCTTAAAAAGCAATATTTATATTGAAGTGTTACAGTATTAAAGACTACTTCAACATTTGAAGAAACACATTGTATACAAGAACTTAAAGAAGGTGAATTATTTCTAAATTTTTTTTAAGAAGACACACCCTACAAGTGCTCCTAAACGTGCTCAATTCAATCGAAATGTTCAATAAATAGTGGCTATTCTATAAACTATTATTAATAAACATTGTAGGGAAGATAAATTAAATAAATTAAATAAAAATGAATGTAAACTAGAATTACAGAGACTAGGCAACCAATTGTAAAATTTCTTAAAATGCATAATGTAAAGCATGTTGAAATGAAACCCAGTTATTTTTTGAGTTCGTGGTTAACCTATCCTTGTATGTGAAACCCATCCTTGTGTACTCTGTAGTATGCCCTTTGCAACCCACTATTACGTTCTTTTAGAAGAAAAGAAAAGAAAACAAGAGGCAATCTAGTCATTGGTTGTTTGTTACTATATCAAATGTAATATGTAAGTCACAGATTCTAAATACACAAAGCAAATTGTTCAATAGACAATTAGAATAATGCATTTGTATCTATTCACTACTAATAGAACGTAATTTTATTTAAACATCCAAGAAAGTTAGTCTATGTAACGCCCCAACTCAAATCACCTAATCAGGCCTAATTAACTAAACATTATTGGATAGCAGAGCAAGAAGAATAAAGGTTATAACACCATGGCAATACTAAAAAGGATAAGGTTTAGCTAGCCACTTAATATAAACACATATAAGTCAAGCTGAGTACAATTCATACATACTCAAACTCAAATCACAATCCAACAATCCCCAAATATGCATGTAGATGACCTAAGAATTTAAGAAATGTCATTGTAACTCGTCTAGTCTCCAATGATGGCTTCGGAGCTTCAATGGTGCGACCAGATGTGTAAACTTCCCAGATGCTCTATGTAATGCCCCTACCCCTCTTGGGTCGTGAGCAGTTATCAGGAACGGCTTTAAGGAGCGTTAACAGACCCCCAAACCATCACAAGCCTTTCCAGTGTACTTCGTCATCGCTCACATGCTACCTGGGAAACTTCCCAGGAGGTCAGCCATCATAAGACTACTCCACAACAAGCACGCTTAACTGTAGAGTTCTTAAAAGTAGGCTCGCCGAAAACAAAGGTGTACCTTTGGTAATATAAGTAGTCGCTTCAATTCTTTTAAGCCACACTTGGAGTATTACAATCCACCCCACTTGAAGCGCACAACATCTCCGTTGTTACTAACCAACCGACTTACGCATCCTATTGACCGCCGGTCCATCCCAGTATCTTTGCCCGGCTAAGTGACTGCCCAAGGCTCTCTCGTCCGCTGGCACACCTCATGGTCATAGGTCGGTTATGATACCATCTGTAATACCCCAACCCCTCTCAGGTCTTGAGTAGTTATCAGGAACGGCTTTAAGGATTGCTGAATGACCCTACAAACCACCACTTTCGATGTGCTTCGTTCTCGCTCATACGCTGTCTGGGAAACTTCTTAGGAGGTCACCCATCATAAAATTGTCCACAGTAAGCACGCTTAACTATGGAGTTCTTAAGAGTGTGCTCCCCGAAAAGAAAGACGCACCTTTGGTGATATAAGTAGCTCAGGGTATTAAACTCTACCTAAATAAATAAACATAAAATAGAATAAAATTCATTTTTCAGTGAGGGTGCCTATTTTAATTCATTTTAATTCGAAATACGAGGGAGAGAGAATTACATAAAAATTGTTATCGTTTATTATCTGAAAGTTGAACTCAATTTGATGATCTCATATGTGAACAATACCATCATTAACTAAGGTAGACACCTCCCAGGCTAATCAAGAAACCTAAATTGAAGCCACGCTGGTGAATTGACGGACCTAACCCTTGATAATTGATAATTGGCGTGCCCACTTGATCATGTGGCAAAACAATACATGAAAATAATTCATTAAATAATTGTACACTGCGAGATTTTGATGTTTATAAAAATATTTGAATTTTCAAAAAATACAAGCAGTAAACGTATATTATTCTTAAAATATTTTCCGTCACTTAAGATTTGATTCGTAAATGACTAAACGGCAACGCCCGTGTGTCTTCTAAGACAAATTGACATTAATATTATTAATAATGTGCAATTTAATTATTTCAGTAATTTCAATTATGTTAATGTACTGTACACATGTCTATTTGGTAAATGCGATATAGTCATATTCCTTAATAAAAAATGTGTAATTATCCTATACTTACATGTGCTCGATTTTTGCCCTATATCTTCCTTAATACTTGGAATTCGGAGACGTTCTATAGCTTGATAGAAACTATACATCTGAGGCTATCGGTACATATATAATTTGTCTAAATTGGATCCCATTTGCCTAGTCAAAACTGAGATAAAACTTATGGAATACGTTTTGCTTAGAACCTGAAAATTAGCAAAAGGAGTGGCAATGAAGAAGAAATGGCTATTCTCCTTATTTAAGGCTAATGATTTGGCTATCCATCTTTTTCCTAACTTACTTGTGATCTCAAAGACCCCAAATCAATAATGACCCTGGAGTCTCAAGACTTCGAGTCTTGCTTCCAAAGGCCATCCTTGTTCCCATTTGGACCACGGTTTTATCTTGGAGGAAAAAAATCCATCTTCATGGCTTGCTCCGCATCGCCTAAGTCAACAACAAGATTTTTCCTTCAAAAATCCATGGTAAGAACTCAATTCAACTATTAGACTTCATTTCTAGCCCATAACAAACATAAACTCTCCCAACTTAATATTATGCATTTGAACTTTTAAATGGAAATTATAATTCAATTCATCCAACCTACCCACATCAAAAACTCATTCAAAATTTTTAATATAACGCTTAGATTATATTCAATTATTCGCAGATTTCAAATACACATCTCTTGCTCTTTGTTCTTTAACCACCACGTCATTAATCAACTTCAATCAAGTACCCATCACTGTATTTAATCCAAAATAAGAACTCAATCCTTTAATTAACAATACTCAATCAAAATTCAAGAAGGAAAAACTTACTTCAACTCATCCCTAACTTTTCATCCAACAACATCGAAAAGCCTACTTTCATTTAATTTTAATAAACCCCAATTCATATTTAAAGACTAATCTAAGATCAAATAAAAGCCTAATATTATCAATTTAGGGAAACTAATTGAATACATGTGAAAGGTGGTGGTGGAAGAGACTTAAGTTTTTACCTTGAAAAACTTGGTGAATTAGGCAAAAGGAAGAGCATGAGAGGTATGTGGTTGTGGTGATTGAACGGAGACTAGAGAATCTTAGGTGGCACCAACATGCAGTGATAGAGCATCTAGCAGCACAACACAGTGATGCAAGGGAGCAGAAGAGGACAGATGGGAAAAAAGTAGTGGTTTTAGGATTTTTTGGGATTTCAGCCAAATTAAATGTATTTGTTGATTTTAATCTCTTTTTTTCCTTTTTTATAATTTGTTTTTATTTTAGTTTACTAATTCACTTATTAATTGAGTGATTTAATAGCATATTTATCTACTTCTTTATCCAATCATTTTAGATTGATCTAAATTAATAAATTAAACTTAAATATGCATTTATAAACTAAACTCTATCAAATTTATACATTTTTCATTCTCAAAATTATATTGTTACATTAGTAATTGCTTTAGTATTAAATAATTAATGGACACATTATAAAATCTAAACGTGAGACCATTACATTACCCGAGTCCTCCGAAACATGTGAGTTTCAAATACTAAATTGAAGTGCGCACCCTTGATTTTTATCAAGCTTGACTCATTTAAAGTAATTAACATAAATCAAATTTTAGCTATTACATCCATTCCCCCTCAAAAGAATCTTCTTCCTCGAAACTTGAGATTCTATTTCTTAAAATCTTACATTTGGATAACTGAGACTAATTGCGCATAACCAATTTTTATGTTCTCCTTTATCTCCAAGGAGACTTCAGTAAGGTCTAACTGGTCAATTAACACTGCCTAAGATTCTGATCTTGTTTAAAGAGTCTCAAGCATTCTAGTAGTTTGGTAATTGTTCAAGGTACTATTTTACGACAAATGCTAGGCAACATCCCCAAGCCTTGATGTTATCTATTGTGTAAATTGCCTAGTGTATAATTTTTCAGCTAGGAATGAAAGGAATTGCTAGCGAAATGTAAATCTTCTTTGAAGTTCTGATGTTATTCTCTCAAAATCTCAAATGCACATATCCACATCACCTCCCTATCACACTAATTGTAAACTTGTTACTTCTAGTTTCAGTTTCATTGATGAATAAGTCCAATGATATCATTAAAAGTAATGAGAACAAGAGGAACCAAGTCACTAGTCTTAAGAATTAAGAGAGAAAAATGTAGACAAGTGGTAGAGAGAGGAATTTTGCATAAGATAAAGACTTTGAGCATAAAGAATTTAAAAATGATGGTCAACAATAGGCATGCATTTGAACATTCATTAAAAGAGCGAAAAGGACAATTGACATCATTTAAGCCACATTAGAGGTAAATATATACTATTCACATTCACACAAGGGCAGTGGTTGTATTGTTGGATTATAGACTGAACGTTACTAACTATAAAGAATAGGATGGTCATGGTACCCAGAATGAGATAACAAAATCTTCTATTTATATTGGCCTACTTTTATTAGAAATTTACATCACTCAATCAAAATATTTAAATCAACATGTAGACCAATGTCAATTGAGATCAACATAAATCAAGGTATTGTTCAATTCAAAGTGACTTGTGAATAAAAAATTGAGAACATATTAGGTAGACTAGAGAATTTTATCAACAGACCCCTCTTTTCTTAAGATGAGAAGGAATTGAAACATCCGTTGGTTAGTCTCAGCAAATAAAAAAGAGGATTGTGCCATATTGCGGAAAAGGAGTAACTATTTTTTAAAATGACATATATGGCAGTTATGTTAAAAAGGTCATAAGTATTTGATGAATGTCATATTTGCATAGAAATTTATGAATGTTTGGGAGTCATTTTAGGGGATTAATATGCTTAAATATATGATCTATACCCTTATTTTTACTATTATGCTTGGTTTTGCTTGTTTTCAGAGTTTTTGTAGATTTTGACTTTGTAAGCCAAGTTATGTGTGTAGAATGAAGATTTTTGAGGCCTTGTGGATCAAAGAAGGTAGCAAAAAATGGTGCAAAGAACCGTGGCCAATACCATGGTCCAGGACGTTCCAAAAAGAAGCAGCAGATGAATCAAGTGAGAACAGACATGCTAGAGGCCATCGTGGCCTATCCATGGTGGTGCCCACAATCTATGGTGAGCTCTGTATCCTCAAGTTGACTCGATTTCTTCATAGCTATTCGTCTTTTAGGCATTTTTGATGTTGCAGCCTTCATTTTCGCCATAAAAAGCCAGTTTTACTGCTTTTATTCACCCTCCATATCAAATCCACAATCCTAGATAGGTCATAGACTCCATTTTCTTTAGAGAGAGGGAAAGAAAGTAGAAGAAGAAGATTGGTAAGGAAGCGGGATTAGGTTTGCAATCGACGGATTCAAGCACGCTTTTGGCTAAGCAAATTCTTCTCTCTTCTCTTCCCTTTTCTCATTATTTTATCATTTAGCAGTTGTTAGATGTTAAATTACATCATGTTATGGTAGATTTTTAGATTTGGGATTTTACGAAGCAATCGATGCATTTGCTTTGAGTATTTACACTTCCGTCGTTCGATTTATGTTGTTTTCATGTTTAATATGATTTTAGAGCTTTGATTAGCAACTATGTTGATTGGCCATCTTTATGCTTGCTTTTGGATGTTGGATGAAGTACTGAAAGGTGAAACTTGGCATTAGAAAACTTAAACCGAACTTGTATGTGTGACTTCTTAAGAAAGATTGGCCATTCCGGAGGGCATGAGTGATAACCCTTTTCCTAATGAGTCTAGATTGATTGAAAACCATGAAAGTAGGGATTGATTAATGCTAGGCATTCCACTATAACTTAAAAGAGAGTAGTGATACTTTGATTATTGTCGTTTAAACTTAGTTGGCTTGGAATGATTGATGTGCAACATGCTTGAGTTATTTATCATGTAGTGAAGCATATTCCTGAATGTTTATTCGCATTCAAATTAGATCTAGATGTTTTCTTATCAATTCCCAGGTTTGATTTGCTTAGCCTATCTACAGGATAACGCCTACTAGATTAACCTAATCTGTGTGGGAGACGACCTTGATTTGCTACAACGCCCCAGTGCACTTGCTACCCTGTCAAGTTTTTGTCAGCCAAGTTATGTAAGTCGAATGAAAATTTTGAGGCCTTGTGGGTCAAAGAAAGTAGCAAAAACTGGCCCAAAGATACCCAACACGGAAGTACCATAGCCAGTACCATGATCCAGGATGTTTTAGGAAGAAGCAGCAGATGAATCAAGGAGAACAAACCTGCCAGAGGCCACCCCTACAATCAATGGTGAGCTCTGTATCCCTACCTCAAATTGATTTCTTCACGGCTATTTCACTTCTGGGAATTTTTGATGTTTGTTGCTTTCATTTCTACCATAAAAAAGCCAATTTTACTGCTTTTATTCACCCTCCATATCAAATCCACTATTCTAGACAGGTCTTACTCCATTTTCTTTAGAGTGATGGAGTGAAAGTAGTAGAAGAAGATTGGTAAGGAAGCAAGATCGTGTTTGCAATCGACGGATTCAAGCACACCTTTGGCTAAGAAAATTCTTCTCTCTTCTCTTTTTTTTTCTTATTAGTTTATCATTTAGTAGTAATTAGATGTCAAATTACATCACATTATAGCAGATTTTTAGATGTGGGATTTTGTGAACCAATCGATGTATTTGTTTTGAGTATTTACACTTCCATCGTTTAATTTATGTTGTTTTCATGCTTAATCTGATTTTAGAGCTTTGATTAGCAAGTATGTTGATTGGCCATCTTTTTGCTTGATTTTCGATGTTGGGTGAAGTACTGAAAGGTGAAAGTTGGATTAGAAAACTTAAACTAGACTTGTATGTGTGAATTCTTGAGAAAGATTTGCCATTCGAGAGGGCATGAGTGATAATCCTTTTCCTATTGAGTCTAGATTGATTGAAAACCATGAAAGTCGGGGATTGATTGATACTAGGTATTTCACTATAACTTGAAAGAGAATAGCGATACTTTGGTTATCATCCTTTAAACTGAGTTGGCTTAGATTGATCAATGTGCAACGTGCTTGAGTGATTTATTATGTGATGAAGAATATTCCTAAATGTTTATTCTCATTCAATTAGACCTAGATGTTTTCTTATTAATTCCTAGTTTTCATTTGCTTAACCTATCAAGGGGATAAAGCCTACTAGATCAACTTAGTCCTTATGGGAGATGACCTTGATTTGCTACAACACCACCGTGCACTTGTGGTCCTGTAGAGTTTTTGGCGCCATTGCTAGAGACTAGTGTCGAATATTAGGTTTTTCTCAATAGGTTTCACTAAGAATTTTGTTTTTCTTTGAAACAAAAACCCCAAAAAAATTAAAAATTAAAAAAATCCAAAAAAATTGAAAAAATTAGCAATTTTTATTTCCCCCAATTCGAGTATGAATTATTTTGGAGATATTTTAAGTGTTTGAATACTTTTCTTGCTCAATGTGATTATTGTGTGGGTAAATGGGAAATTTTAGACATTGTTGATGAGGGTGTGAATAGTAAAACCCATGCTCTTTAGAGTATTGGAGTTTTCTTGCTCAAAGCGTTGATAAGGTATGGTACATGTTTGAGTGGACTGCTGGGGATTCATTCAAGTTTGAGAAGGCTAGTTGTGTTTTTGAATATTCATTCTCTAATCCTTTATGTGTTTTATGCTAGATCTTATTATGCCCCAGTGTGATTTGTGTAATTCTTCTGACCATACTATAAATTCGTGTCCTTATTATGCATGTTGTGCTCAGCCTGACTTTGCATCACTTGTGGACACTACTGATTTTATCTTGATCTTACCTAATTCGTCCTTCCCTTTAGCTCAGTGCACGGGAATCAACGCAAGTGAGCCTTTTAGGATAGTTGATAGGGTTAGTGTTGCTGATGCATGTTTTGAGTCAAAAGATACTTTAGATGAGGTGTATAATCTAGTTGAGACTCCTTTGGAGGGGTCATGTGATGTGTTTATGTATAGGGAGTCTCCTAGCCTTAGTTTTGATGATATAGTTTTCCCCAATGCCCTTGATCATTGACACACCTCCCATCTTTACTTATTACCCTCTCTTTCCCTCAAGTATTACATTGATAGAATAGTATCATTAAATTCCAATTTAATGGGTTTAATTACCTCGACACATTTCTCCTGTAAAATAATTTCTTCTGACTCATCTATCTCATGATGCTTAATGTTAGACTTGATGCTTATATCTAACTCACTAGGGGTCTCAAGGCCTTCATCCACCTCAAGCTCACGAGAGTGATTAAAAGGGGCAGATGGGTCAGAAGAAACTAGGATATCATTAGTGACATCCTTAGGTGAGCTAGTGTGGGGTGCAAGGTCTTGTGATAGAGACATATGGAAGTCACTCTCTTATTCTAGACTAGGCAAAGACATATCTTCATTCAAGTTAGGCATAGCAAGATAAGAGGGTTTAAAATTATCATAGAGACTACCATCAGGTTTAAAGATTCTAAACTAGAGTCAGGCTCTTGTAAGTTAATATCTTCCCCACTATGAGTGAAACAGTGAGAATATTCAGCAATCCTCTTTTTCATAGTCTCTACCATTTGATTAGTCATATCATTAATTGCCTTTTCCACACTTGTACAAGTATCATCAACATAATCATGATATGGGCAATTACAAGTATCATGATTAGAAGACTCACAATAATCACATAAAGCAGGAGACACATAAGAGTAAGGGGGTCATATAAGTTCCTATAGTGATCCTGGTGGTAAGTATTAGCAAGAAAAGCAGACTCGTTGTGAGTAGGGTATCTTAAGGTGCTTCTAGCTTATTCAAACTCATAAGTATCCCAAGCTAATTTTTCAAAGAAATCCCATACCTCATCTTGAGTTTTAGATGATAATCCTAGTAAACCTCCAGGACACATAGATTCCACATAGCCTTTAGATTCAGAATTCAAACCCACAGCGGTGACCTCACAAATTTTTCATTTTTGAAAATGTTGATTCAATTGAGCACGATAATTGTTAAGTCTCGATAAAATACTCCAGAAAAGTTCATCCTCGAATTATGGTCAATTGAAAATTGGCATGCTTGAATCCTTTTTTCAATTTTAAGAATTCTTTTTCTAATTTTTTAGTGTTTTTAAATTTTTAAAATTTTTTTAAGTTTTCATTTTATTGTATAAGAAAACAAAAACAAAGCAAAGGCCCTAGGACACTAATTAGACACTAATGACTAAAATAAAAAACAGAAAGACACTCAAATACTTAAGTGAACAAAACAAAATAAACCAATAAAAATAAAACTACATGACTAAAATAAAAAAAGACTCAAACATCAAATAGTAACCTAACACAAAAAATAGAGAATAAACACAAGCACAAAAGAAGAGCATTTTTTTTCCTGATTTTTTTTTTTTTTTTGGGCTGCTTCTGTGTCTGTTTCCTGTGTAATGTCAAAATTGTTAGTTCTTTTTTTTTAGCAAAAGATATTAACTAAAATCAAAATTAAATGGACCAAAATAAAAGCCAAAATAGAAACTCTAATCGAAAATCAAAAACAGAAGAAATCTCAACTAAATTAAAACAACTAAAACTAAACTAACACACACAAAATCGAAAAATCAAATATACGAAACAAAAACGAAATTGACGCAAACGACTCAATACAACCTAATTTCACAACTCATCCCCGGCAAGGGCGCCAAAAACTTGTTAGTAATTTTCGCAAGTATACAGTTTATTGTTGTAACACTTACGAGTATTGTCCTCAGGGATGGATTGTGAATTTAGGTTAGTTTAGATCAACTAACACATTCACTAGCGATATAAAATAAACTTTGTTGAATTCATACATGTAGCATCCAAAAAGAACCTGGTTGATAACTAGCAAAACAACTCAAAGGCATAAACTCTTAGTCGTGTATCAATAGTGTCAAATCGAACCTCACTGACATTCTAAAAATTCAAGCAAGTGGAAACAGAGTTAAACAAATAAGTGTTTAGCCAAAGTTTCCTTCCTTAAATTAGAACTCAGCAATTAGTAAACAAGACCAGGAAAGAAGTTTAAGTTATGATAGAGCAATCTAGAAAAGGGTTGAAAAAGAGGGGAAGGAGATAGCAGTTTATTCATGAATCCATGGCCCAGTTCATTAACCTCGATAACTGGTAGAACTCAACATCAAAATAGGATAGAAACATAACAATTGAGCACGAATTTATCACCAACAACATTCAATCTCAAAGTTCAACCCTGGTTCCAATCAATCTAGCAAACTAAACCTCAGTTTAATTTACGATGCCCAAAATTCGAACCTAAATCCTAAAAACTTTAACAAAAAGCAGACAAAAATGAAGAAGGTTCTGCGACTTGATTTGAAACTGAAAACAAATGAAAAATCGAAGGCTAAACGCCCCCTTCAAGCCCTGTCTTCATTTTCCTCTACTTTCGGCCCCCATTAAAGCCGCCGAAGAACCACCCCACCCAACAGTCCAATTCCTCTGCCCTGTTCTTCAATTAATTCTTCCATTACTTCCTGTAATTGTCGAATTTTTGTGAGAAGGCTGTTGATGGCGTTGTGGTAACGGTGAAGTGTAATAATGAGGCAATGAATGTTGATGAATGATGAAAGAGTAGAGGGGAAAAACAAATGCCATGGCCATGTGACTGTGCTCTGTTCTTTGTTCTTTGTTCGGGCTTCGCTAACTGAAATAGATGAGGAAGAAGAGCCAGGGGGGAAGGCTAACGAAGCTTACATGCCCAGCACGTGGTTTTAAATGAGAAGGGAGACGAGAGCAGGCTGGGCCAGTCGGGCCAAGGTCTGGGAGGGGACGAGAAAGTCTAGGCAGTGAGGTGGGGGGAAATGCGCATTGGGCCAGGCCTAGTGAGGGAAAGAAGAGGAAATGGGAAAGGGAGAAGAGAAAGGAAAGGTAAAGAACAGTCTGAGAATTGCCAATTTCTTCTCTCTTTCTTTTGCTTTTGTGCTTCTTCTTGGTCCAACACTATTTTCTTCCAACCTTCATACTTATTTTATTCAACTCTCATAATATCTACAAAAATAATACAAACACATTAAAAATCTAATTAACTAATTTATTATGAGCAAATATTATGTAGTAAAAGGATAAAAAATATCATAATTTTGGGTTGAACATTACGCCTAATGATAATCCCTTGATTTATAATGTTGATGTTGATTTAGGCTATTAGGATAACATGTTTGATGTGCTTGGTGGGAATGTTGATGATTATGTGTCCCTAGGTTACTTTAGATGGTACGATCCTTTAGTTAACCCTTATTGTGTATGCCTAGAGGACTTTCTTAGGAAAATCATATAGGCTATGTTCTTTAATCCTTCCTATGATTTGTCTATGGGCTTTGATAAAGTTAAGATGATACTTATTGTCTTTGGTGTGATTTTGGTTATTGCCTCTCACCTTGTATTTTCTAAATTGTGGTCTTAGGAGTTTGATAAGCTCCTGCATGTTTTGACTACTCTAATTTGTTGGGTCGTGAAGTTATGATAGAGTTGCTGATGTTCCATTTGCCCCGTTTATGAAGAGGCCTTAGTTTAGGTGTCCCTAGCACCTAACCTGGTGGGATCATTATATTTTGTTTCCCTCTTCTCTTCTCTTCATTTATTTCTTTTGAATAATAATGATTTATCTAAGCATGGGGAATGATAGTTTAATGTTTCTATTTTGGTTTTTAGTTAGCATACTAGTTAGAGCATATAGGTTCAGTTTTCCTTTCTTTCGCAATGGTGTGCTGCATTTTAGGTGTGAATTTCTAAGTGCATGTCGGGATGGTGTCGATTAGTTTGAGATGCCCTCCAATGCTGTTTTTTACGAGGCATGATAGCTTTCATGAGATTCAATAACTTTTGTTGTGTAATTGCTTTTGGTGCTAAATTTGTGAAGGTTTTGTAAATATTCTTGTTTTGTTCCTTGTCTTGATTGAAAACTTTGTTGGCCCTAGAGTCATTGGCACTAATATTTGTATATGGGCTTCATTATATGAGCTAATTGAAATTTTGGTAGATATCCCATGAGACTTTAAGTTTTATTTCAACGAATCATTATATTTAGTCTCATGTTCTTTCGTGTGTGTGATTCTTCTATGTTGTATTTCTAGAACTTTTACCTAGACTCTTGTTCAAAACCATATTCACATGTGTATAATGGATGATATGATAGAAGCATTCTTTGTGTTTGAACATTTTGGCCACATAGCCAAATAGCTTACTCTTGTGTTACATGTTTTTCCCTTTTACTGCCCCATTTGAGCTTATATCTATCTTTGTTATGATCCATTTATCGTAACCCTTAGCCAAACACATAGTCCTACCTTTAAGCCAAGTCTATAGAGCATCACTTCATTTATGTAGTAGGTGACTTTGGGGTATTTGAGTTTAAGGTAGCTTTGGTATGTTGGTTTGGTTAGGGATTGATGATATTGAGCATTTGATTTCATTCCCCTCTTGTTCAGGTTTTACATATGTTAGGTTATGAGTTGATAGTTACTGATCCTATGCCTTTCAATAATTGTAATTTTCATGTCATTCCCCCCCCAAAAAAACAAGAGGCCAAAAAAGGAAAAAAAGTTATGTTGGAAAAAAAAAAAAAAAAAACAGATGACAACAAAGAAACAAATAAAAAGGAGTGGATAAGTGATGGGTATTGGACATATAAATAGCTCAAATTCCTTTCTTTGTTAACTCATGTTCTACATGATTCATTGTGGTTTAGAGAATTGATAAACTTCATAGTTACTTGGTGGTTTGTTGGTCGCTTCCTAGTCATTTGGCTAAGTATTTCCACATTGCCCAAATTTATTAGTCAACTCCTTTCCTTTAATCCTTCTAGCCCACATTACAACCCATGTAAAGTCCTCTTGATAGTCATACGCACATTGCATTTTTAGTGGTGGAGAATTTAAGAGTCTTGATATGCCTATGGTAGATTGCATCTTTGCAACAAGTCTGGAGTGAACGCGTACTATATTTCAAACACATGAGTGGGAGTAATTCACATTTCCCATAAATGAGGTTCTATCGATCCAGTTGACCCTAATCAATTCCATGCACTTGCATGATGTACTTTGTAGTTCTTTGGGGGTGATCAAGTTTGATATTGAGCTAGTGGTCTCGTACTTTTTTGAAAACCTTCTCCTCCTCCTAATTTTGAAATGTCTTATGCACTATTTGGGGTTGCCGTCCATTGTTATTCTTGCTTGCAATATGCTATGACTTGCCTACTTTAAGGAGGTTGTTGTGTTATGTATTTGAGTCCTAGATGCATCTCCCCTTGTCGGATTTATCTAGTGTTTACTTGGTGATAAGCAAAGGCTTAAGCATGGGGAAGTGATGAATGTCATATTTGCATAGGATTTTATGAGTGTTTGGGAGTCATTTTAGGGGGTTAATATGCTTAATTGTATGCTCTATGCTCTTATTTTTACTATTACACTTGGTTTTGGTTATTTTGAAAGTTGTTTTAAGAGTTTTTGTTGATTTTGACTTTGCAAGGCAAGTTATGTGAGTAGAATGAAGAATGTTGAGGCATTGTGGATCAAAAGAGGTAGCAAAAATGGCCTAAAGACACCCAATACAGAAGTACTGTGGCCAGTAATAAGGTACAAGAGGCCTCAGGAAGAAGTAGCAAATGAATCAAGCGAGAACGGGCGTGCGAGAGGCCACCATGGCCTATCCGTGGTGGGCTCTATCTCTCCGAGTTGGCTTGATTTCTTCGCGGCTGTTCGACTTCTAGGGGTTTTTGATGTTTGCATCCTTTATTTCCGCCATAAAAGCCAATTTTACTACTTTTATTCACCCTCCATATCAAATCCACCATCCTAGATAGGTCTCAGACTCCATTTTCTTTAGAGTGAGGGAGAGAAAGTAGTAGAGCAAGATTAGTTGGCAAGCAAGATCGGGTTTGCAATCGATAGATTCAAGCATGCTTTTAGCTAAGCAAATTCTTCTCTCTTCTCTTCTCTTTTCTCATTACTTTGTCAGTTAGCAGTAATTAGATGTTAAATTACATCATGTTATAGTAGATGTTCAAATTTGAGATTTTATAAACCAATTGATGTATTTGCCTTGAATGTTTGCACTTCAAGCGTTCAATTTATGTTATTTTTATGTTTAATATGATTTTAGAGCTTTGATTAGCAAGGATATTGATTAACCATCTTTTTGCTTGATTTTGGATGTTGGGTAAAGTACTGAAAGGTGAAACTTGGCATTGGAAAACTAAAATTGGACTTCTAGGTATGAATTCTTGACAAAGATTCACCATTCGAGAGGGCATGAGTGATAATCATTTTCCTAATGAGTATAGATTGATTGAAAACCACAAAAGTAGGAGATTGTTTGACACTAGGCATTTAACTAAAACTTGAAAGAGAGTACTGATACTTTGATTATCATCGTTTAAACTGAGTTAGATTAGATTGATCAATGTGCAACGTGCTTGAGTGATTTATCGTGTGGTGAAGCATATTTCTGAATGTTTATTCTCATTCAAATTAGATCTAGATGTTTTCTTATCAATTCCCAGATTTGATTTGCCTAGACTATCTAGGGGATAAAGCTAAGTAGATCAACTTAGTCCTTGTGGGAGACGAGCTTGATTTGCTACAATGTCACTATGCGCTTGCGGCTCTGTCAGTATTCTCAAGGTTTAACTACTAAGATGCAAGAGTATCAAAGAAAACGTGGCAAATGATATAGAAAGTAGATTAGTATCCCTAAAATAAATAGACTCTGCCATGATAAGAAACAAAAGGTCTCTCACAAAGGTATAATTAGAAGCGAGTTGGGAATTTGAGATGCTTAACTTACAAACTTGATCCAATTCGCTGTCTGAAATAGAAATATTTCAACTTAGTAAGATATCTTATTAAGATAAAGTATTTAGATTTAATAGAGAGAGATCAAAACTATTTGTAAAGGGTAAATAAAATTTAAAAAGTAGGAGAATTATGTAACTAAGGAAATCAAATGTCATTGACATTAGTAAAAGTCAGATTATATCTTCAATTCAAAACAACCTTTTCGAGCACGTAATGACAAATAAATGAGATGAAGTAGGCCTCCACGCACGAGCAAATCTTCAAGGAAACAAGGAAGGAGATTATAAAAATCAAAAGTGTAACGGTTTTAACAATAATTGGAGTTCAAGAAGAATGTATTTAGTTATAAGTACGAAGATTCAAGGAAGATTTAATCATGCTAGAAAGGAGGCATAAGCATTATTACGGATCTATAAGGCTCCTCAAAGCAAATAATGTAGGCAAAGAAGTTAATTTCAAGGATAAAGTTGATACATATCAAATGAAGCAGCTCTTATAATTCGTGGAATTGATGAATACAAGATGTAGTAAGAGAAAGAGAATTAATCTGAAGGGCGAGCTTTATTTTATAAATTGTAGATTGTAATTAGAACCACTGAAGAAAATGATGTGGATCACAAAATTTTGGAGTAGTAATGAAGTATTTTTGAGAACCAAAATAAAGATGACCAAGAAGAAAATACATTAGTGACTTAAAGTAATGAGAATATTATAGAAGCAAGTCACTAATTCAAATAACAGCTAGTAAAATCTTGAAATGATGAGAAGAGGAAATATTATTGTGACATGGTAGAATGAAGAATTCAAAAAAAAGTGGCTATAAGAATCAGATATTTCAAAACATTAGTTTAGAACATCAGAGATGACAGTCAACATTGACTTAAAAGCAATACAAGTGGTAACAATGGATGATTTAAGTGGTTGATCAAAAGGATAACGGGCAAGTGAAGCATTGCTTTTTACAAGCAATAGAATGTAACAGTATTGATCCAAAATAAGGTCATAAAATTA
This sequence comes from Carnegiea gigantea, assembly GCA_029747015.1. Lineage (NCBI taxonomy): Eukaryota > Viridiplantae > Streptophyta > Magnoliopsida > Caryophyllales > Cactaceae > Carnegiea > Carnegiea gigantea. Next base: position 403,576 of record JAKOGI010000234.1, on the reverse strand, counting down.
CCCCTTTTTTCACACAAAGAGGAGGTTCCCTCCCTCTAAGAACTCCCATCTAAAGATCAAGATGTTCAAACAATTATAGGTTAATATGAATTGAAGTAATTATAAGCAAAAACTTATTTCAACATTGAGGTGAAAATTGAAACCAGAATTAGATGCAAATCAACAAAACAATGACTTTTGCAAAGGTATCTTTCTCCAGTTAGGAAGGGATGTACATGTAGGCATATGTGATTATAACAACATAAATCATAAGAGCTCCTAATCTGCTCATGAGGACCTAGAGTGCATAATAATTAAGGGTCTGTTCGTTTCAAAGGTTGCAAGGAGCGGTTAGCAGTTGGGAGCAGTTGTGAGCAGTTGGAAGCAGTTGTGAGCAGTTGTAGTTAGTAGCTAGTAGTTATGGGCAGCTGTAAGTACTTAGAAGTAGTTGCAAGCAGTTAAGAGCAACTAGGAGGTGGTTGGAATAGTATTTGTAATATAATACAAGCAATTACGAGCAGTTGGAAGTGGTTGATAGCAGCTAGAAGCGGTTAGAATTAACGATTAGTAGTTGGAAGCACTTGGAAGTGGTTGAGTGCAATTAAAGCCAATTGCAGTTGGGAAAATACTAAAACTAGGAAGCCCTAAGACATCAATGTTATAAAGATAAAGAGCTTGGAAGAGTACCAAGAAGTCGTAAGTAACACAAACAACAAAGTAGTCTTCTAGTTAAAGCGTTGCCATAGAAATGCAAATGGCACTCACAAGGATCTATACCTGGTACCATGAAAAAGGTTGAGATAAAGTGTTTAAAACATGATAAAAGGGGATAGGCTTTACCCGTGAGCCTATTTAATTCCGATTCTTTAATATGAAGAGGGGAAATCTTTTGTAGGTATTAAAGCTTCAAGGATGGCAAAAAGGAGTGACAATACTCAAAGTTAGTTACAAGCATAATAGGCCATGTTAATACTGACAAGAGGATTATGAGATGAAAGCTGGGCAAGATAATAAGTCAGGTGGAGAGATGCAGGGATATTTTCGAGTGATAAATAAAGTGCCACAAGTGTACAACTTTCGCTGTAGTACTTAAGGGTCGTCTTCACAGGGACGATGGAAGAGATTAGGTAACTAATTAGTAAACTAAACTAATTAATCTAACCTTAACTAAATGAATCCAAATAAGGCAACCTAAGGAGAACTAATTGATTCGAACTAAGAATCTAATGCTAGCATCATGATTCAACTTTCCATAAACAAGAACAAATCCAATGCACAGCACTCTAAAAAGTGAATAAACTATACTCTAAAATCAGATATCATAACCAAAATAGAAATACAGATGCATAAAACAAGAAAGAACAAGAATCAATAAAGCATAGTTTGAGGAACTAAATTAAACCGAAACATGGGAAGGGAAAAAAAATTCAAAACCGAAACAGATCAAACAAAGAAGCACAAAACTGAAAGCCAAGGAAAAAAAATTAAAACAGAAACCAAACCTACAAATTCAGATTTTGTGGCTAGGGAGGAGATGGAGTCGAGAATGCAACCACGCTTCAATTGCCATCAAGTATGGTGGAATCACCATGCCTTATAACAACCATGAGCAAACCTCCCCATAAATCCAAATAGACTTCAATCAAGCATTACCATCTCAAAGCAACCCAAAATTGAATCATAAATCAAGAAACAGGGAAGGGGAGAAGAGAGGCGAGGCTCAGATCAAGCGATGAAGGAAGAACTGGAATCAAACTCTATAGCAAAGAATAGAGAACCGAAATAGGGGAGGGGAAGAAACGACTACAAGCAGGAAGCTATGAGTGTCCTGGCTCATAGAGCTCGACCCAGCTAATTGATATTAATGGCCAAATAACCATAGCCATGAAATTCAAAATACAACAACCAAATGCAAACCAACGTCACCCAGATTCAAGTCCACCAGGAAATCCAAATGACCAAAGAGAAAAGCAAGAACAAGGGAGAGGGGGGAAAAACTGAAATTAACCAAGCTTGATTCGAAAATTTTGTAATAGCATACTGAAATCCGTGAATGTCGACTAGAAATTAGCAAAACAAAGATTCATTACATGAATTCAAAGGCTAAAATTAGGTCTAAAAATGAAAAGAACAGGAACCCTAATTTACCAACATCGAAAATTAAAACAAAAATACTTCAAAATTAAACCTAAAATCTAAAGACTAAACTTAATTCTAAAACTCTAGATTGTTACCTAATAATCTCCCAAAAGCGTCGCTACCTCTGATTTATACTCAGCCCTTCTCATCTCGCTCATCGATCTGGCACACGTGGATGGTGAAGATGATGTAAGCTGGCGATGTGTAGAGCGTTGATGGTGATGCTATTGGTGCTTATTGATGTCCTGTTGTTCGAAAGAGAGAGAGAGAGATGAGGTTGAGATGATGATGAAGGGGGATGAAGATGGAGGTGAAGAAGGGGTTTCGAAGTCTGGGTTTCTTCAGACTGGGAGAAGAGAGAGTGAATTAGGGGGGGAGGATAAATCACGTCCACAGCACATGGGATAGGTAGATTTAGGTTTTATTGTCTCCCCCTTTTTTCTTTTCTCTCACTTTGGGCTAAACAAAATAATGGGCTTAAGGATTGGCTCGGGTTCGAGTAATCTGGTCCACTGTTTTATTTCTAGCATTTTTTATCTCTTTTTGCATTTTTTTCACATTTATTTGATACCTACAAAACAAAATAAAATCAAATGAAAACCTAAAAATAATAATTATAACGAGCATAAATCAGGTATAAAAGTATCATAAAAATAACACGTTTTTGGCACGAACAAGAGACATCGCACCCTAGTGGTCATGATTCCATGAAAAAATAATTAATATTATAAATTGATTGAACAGTGTAGAGAATATCCAATAGAGTACTACTAAGGCAATTAAACGACATTACAGAAGAATGGGTTAATATGACTTAGGAATTATGGTCTAAGTTTTGTTGTGAGTAGAACATTAGCACGGTTGACATTGGGTTGCACTTAAGAACATCAAGGATTTCTAGCAAAGGACTACACAATTATGTAATGATATCTGATGAGGAAGGTTTAATGTTAGTCGTCTAAGGGTCCTATAGGCTCTTTTAAATGAATACAAGATCTTGTGCTGCTAAAAATGGCATAGGTTAGATATTTTCAAAAGAAAGTCGCTAATTTTTTAAACCCTTTTTACCATTTCCTACTTGCCCTATAGCTAATCCTCTATCACCATATCTAGAGTTGTAGTTTGGTAATACCTTTTTGAATAGGACATCGTAATCTTATGGAATCAGTAGCAATAACCCATAGATCCCATACGATATATACTCGAGTCACTATCTCGGATTCCTTACTTGCAAGAGTTGCAATGCATTAATATGAAGTGTCATGAGTTCAATCCATAAAACTATTGCACTTTTATTATGCTTACCATTAAATCATTTATAATCTCAAATTACATAAACATATTATCTCCACTCATTGGCTAGAATATAAATTATGAACTTTTGGATTCCTTAGAATATGGTATACAAAAGTAAAGAATATATATACATATATAGCACATCTTCAAGCCTGTTTCCATGGTTCCCCTTGTATAACTAGTCATTTTCCACAAAGTGAGATTGATTGAAGTTGTTAACCACTATTCTTGTTTCTTTAGTGATTCCAACACCTAAGTGTCCCTTCATTTCTCAATTTTTTGTTTCATTTATTTTTCCCCAAATTATATGTTGTGACTCCCACTCTATGTAGCATCATTGTGCTTCTATGACCATAATAATTTAAAGTCTTATGCCTTTGATAGAGTATTGAAAGGAACACATGCTCAATTATTCCCTATTTCTCTTTTTTTTTCTTTCTTTTTTTTTCCGTGATCCTTATTGGGCCCAAGTAGTTAGCTTATCCCTTCCTCTCATACACTACAAAATAATTTTTTTCTTAACTTAATTTACTTTGCATAATCTACTTAGCATGTCTCAGCCCAAAAGAACACAACAGTTAGTCCACCAAAATCCAGCAAGAAATGCTTTTATTCCATTTCCTTATAATTGCACCTTTGGCATTTTCATGCGCTTTTAGGGTTTGTTTTAGTTTCCTAGTAAGTCTGGACATTATAGCCACAACCATATCGTACTATTTCGAATGTCAAAGGAGTTTCTCCTATCACATTTTCAAAGTTTTCGCAAACTAATCACACTAATCAACACCTCGACCAGGACATGCTTATTTGTACACTTGCCTAGATTTGCAATACCAGTTGACAACCCACATCTAAACATCCTCCACTTATTCGTTACCTATATACCTATAAAATGTGATTAAGGTACAACGACTTATATATGTACCTAGCACACGATAGCCTACATAAGTTCACATAATCTTGAAATTGGTTAATGATAGTACTTTTTGTATGGCATCCCTTTTTGTTGCCGCATATGACTCATATATACCATGTAGCAAACTATAAGCTATTGCATTGAATTTACATAATTCATTAGATGGGTAGGCCCTGTGCACATATATTATCACTATGTCTCTTTATAATGGTTTGACATAAGGATATTCATAGAATTCATATCCTTTGTATAGAAGATCATATGTCTATGAATCACTTAAGAATTTACAAGTGGCATCCTCAAGGCATCTCTTAAACATTGTCACAACCAAATGTTAAATATGGCTAAATACAACCTCTATGTTGAATTCATCCTTATAGAGCAAATGGGTAACCCAAACTTTATTGGATTGCCATTATCAACTTGTTACCCTTCCTTGGTATACATATGTTAATAGGAGGTCGACCGAATGCTTTACTACTCTGTTTTGTTAACGATGGAGTCCAAGGCATCATTTAATTATCATTGACCTTAATACCAAGGGCTGAGGGTAAGGAAAATATTGTCTAAAGCATCCTCATTGTGTAACAATATTCATAAACTCATCATTGACATCACATTTAATGAATCCAAAACAACTAAAAAATATCCTATAACTCACAGTGACCTATAAACCTAGGCCCTAATACCACAAGTGTAACAACGTCACTCATAGTCACCTAATCAGCCTAATTTATATGAACATAGTGGATAATAGAGTGGAAGCGTCAAGGTTAAGCCACTACCAGCATTATAAAGAGAATAAGGCTTAGTTAATCCACTCAACATAAACATATATAAGTGAAGCGAAGTGCAATTTATCCATGCTCAAACTCAAATGACAATGCAACAATCCCAAACATATATGCAAATGACCCAAAACTTTGTGGAAGGTCACAGTGAACTCTTCTAGTTCCTAATGATTGCCTTGTAGCTTCAGTTGTATGACCAGTATATAGACTTCTTAGATACTCTACGTAAAATAAAAAAGCATAAAATATTCGAAGCATGAGCTAAAGCCTAATACATTTACTCTTATTTCTGTGAAGAATAAAAATCATCTTTCAATGAGTGTGCGCATTTTAATTCATTTTGGTTTGAAATATAGGGGAGATAGAATTATACTAAAATTGTTACCACTTTATATCTAAAGTGAAACCCAATTTGATGAGTGTGCATGTTAACAATACAATCACCTAGTAAGGTGCATACCTTCTATATCCATTAGGAAGCCTGAGTTGAAGTTGTTTAGGTGGACTAATAGGCCTAAACCCTGATAATTGATAATTGGTGAGTCCACTGGATTATGTGGCAAAACAATACCTGAAAATAATTCATTATGAGATTTTGATATTTATAAAACATGCGAATTTTCAAAAGGTACATACAGTAAACTATTGTTATTTTCCACAAGTGAACGGTTTATCACCATAGTACTTGACAGTGTCAGTCTGCAGAGATGCGTTACAAAATTAGGTTAGAAGAACTACTCTAACATGAAAATATTACTAGTTAAACAAAATCTACCAAGCAAGCTCCTTTACACATAAGAGTTTAGTGAAATTTTCTGTATGAGCCATTGTTTTAATCTTAACAAAACTAGGCAAGCAAAGCAAAGCAGCACTTTAGCTTCAATACACAATAAAACTAGGCAAGCTCAAATGAATAACAACATATTGAAAAATACTACGGGTTAAACAAAATCTACCAAGCAAGCTCCTTTACACATAAGAGTTTAGTGAAATTTTTCGTATGATGCTATTGGTTTAATCTCAACAAAACTGGGCAAGCAAAGCAAAGCATAAGCAAAGCAGCACTTTAGCTTCAATAAACAACAAAACTAGGCAAGCTCAAATGAATAATAGCATATTAAAAAACCTCATTACCTCTAAATGCATCCAACCCCTAACCCGAAACAAAAACCAAGAACTGAACTTGGGATTGAACAATTGGGAGCAAGAACCATTGGAATTATAAAATGGTAAAGCACGGCTCAAATCAAGGCCACAGCACAGTCATGAACATGAGTAAATCCACCAAGATCATGCAAATTTAACAGAGCACAAATGCACACCTAAAACCCAAATTTGGGCATAACTTGAAATAGGACACAATTGAAACTAAAGTAGCATAAGGCACCAACACTTAAATTCGAACCAAAACTGGGCCAAAATGAAAGCCAATCTCAATTCCACTTAATTCATCAAACTCAAATTTAATTGCATGAATTTGAAAGTTAAAAGACAATAGATCTAGAGAGAAAATAGAGAAATTCAAAAAGGGAGACAAACTAAGCTCTACTTTATCTACTCCTTTCCTTTGACTCCCTCTCATTATATTTCAAATCGGACCCTCCAGCCACCATTAATCTCCCATTAGAGGTTGTAATGACTCTTGTGATTGCATAATTCAATGTTTGCCTTTGTTGTTGATTGAACAGAGATGATATTGTCAAAATGTCGAAGCAAATTGATGAATGAATTGACGAAAATGAATGAAAGAGGAGAGAGCAGATGAGACAAATTAAAGAGGATGGAGGACTTCGGTTCTGCTTATGAACAAAAAAGAGGAAGCACCTAAAGGGGGGAAGAACTCGGAGCTACTGGGAAAGAAATTGAGGAGAAGGAAAGAACATTAAAACAAAAAGACAAAGGGGGCACATGCGGGACGCATGATACAAATAGAGGGATGGGAGACTTGGCTGAGATGGACACGGACTGGTTGGCCCAAGGTTAGGGCAAGGGTGGCTTAGGCTTGCTAAGCTACCTGAAAGGCAGAAAAGAAATGGAAGGCGGGGCTTGCATGCTGGGCCAGTGAGTAGGCCGTGAGAATTAAAATGAGGGGAGAGGAAAGAAAACGTGATTCACATGCGTGGCACATGACGTGAGTAAGTGAGGGTGAGGGAGCAAAGAAGTTGGGCTAGCATCTTCAGCCTGGGGTGAGGCAGCTAGGCCACTAGATAAAAATAAAGAACAAGCCCCCATAAGGGAGAGAAAAGGAAAAGATGACGCTAGGCCAGTGGACTGCGGTCTATAGGTTGTGCACCTGATGCATGGGAGAGGAGAGAGGAGAGGCTAAGAGCCGGGCCTGCGGGCTTAAGGGAGCGAGAAAGAACAAGCCTACGAGACAGAGGCAAAGAGAGCTAAGAGGCTGGCGAATGGGGTCATGCGGGCTGGACGTGACACGAGGAGAAATCTGGGCCGCTGCTATGTATGGGCCTGACCAACTAGGCCGTTTTCTTTTTTTTTTTTTTCCCCTTTTGTTTATTGGTCCAATCACTTCTTTCTTCGTCATCCATTAGTGTCCTAGTTGAACATTTTATTTTTTTATAATTTTTAAAATTCCTACAAAATAAACAAAAACATGTTAAAATTCTAATTTAATAATTTATTTTAAGCAAATATTAGGTAATAAAAATGTATAAAATGTAAGAATTTTGAGTTGAACGATATCCCCATGCCTAAATTTTGTTCATCCTCAAGTAAAATGAATCTAAACACCTAGGAAAAGGCCAAAAATAAAATCCTAACTCACTTTCGTAGGAATCATAGTTGTACTTAACATTTGCAACAAGCCCATTAAACCCCTGGGTCACTCCTAGTGAACGAGTAAGGCCTCGTAAGGGTATGTAGAAGATATGCCCACAAAATCTTAAAAGAAAAAGAAAACAAAAAATAGAAAGATCTTATTTGGCAAACAACTGTTAGCTATTTGCCAAAGCTGTTAGTTGTTAGCTGTTTAAGTTAGTTGTTTGTATTAGTTGTTTGAATTAGCTATTGGTTGAGAAACTGTTCGGTAAAATTAGCTGTTTATGATAAAGTTGTGGGACAAAAAACTAATTCTTTGAAAAGCTCTTCCAAAAAGCTCATAGAATTAGCTTTTTCATATTAACTTTTTGGACCCAAAAAGCTCGTCTAAAAAGCTCTTTCACCCAATACCCAGATTAGCTTTTTTACTTGATCAGGCAGCTAATTTTAGTCAAAAAAACTCTTTTTGGCCAAAAAGCTCTTCAAAAAACTGTTTGCCAAACACCCCTAAAATCTTTTTGGTTTTTCAAAAACTCATATATACGACACCGAAGAAAATATGTACATATTTCAATAAACCACATTACCCAAGTAATTTAAGCATTAGATCACATATAAACATAATATGCACATCAATGAACTCTTAGTCTCCACTGATGACATCTATATGCAATCTTTCACCACACTTAGAAAATATAAACAAGCCCAACTGGTAGAACTCACTTTAGCGACAAGTGGACACTCCCCCTTATGTGTTTATCATATAAGAAGGTCACTCAATTCATCTTCCAATCATACAAACTACCATAGGCTTGCTAGGACTTTTGATCCTCCACCATTCGGATGCAAAATGCACATACTAATCAAGAGGACTTTACAAAGTCTTGTAATGGGTTAAGGGTTAAGGTCAGAGGGATAATTGATTTGGGAAATGAGGAGCAAACAACCAAGTGACTAATGAGCAGCGAACACTTATGTCAACTATACCGCATACTCTCCCAAAACTTATAACAAAATAAGAACACACCCTTCAAAAGTAATTATTGGAAATGAGTATATACAATGATCATGCATTCATACCGAACACTCTTATTCACAAACATTATTTTTTTTGTTGAGATTTTTCATTTTTTCCCCCATTTCTTTTCTTTTTTTTCGCTTTTGCTTTTTTCTTTTCTTTTTTTTTTCCCCTTTGAAAGAAAAATGAATGAATGGCATCTTAGAAAACAACACAATTCAATTTTCAAATGGTAACAACAATACATCCCCTCACCATGCCAAAAGATCCAAAATCAACTACCAAATAGATAATCACCCAAAAGCTACCCACGAAATATTAAAGTGTTGCTCCACTAGTCCTGACTTAGTTATAGGAAATGTGTTTTGGCTAAGGGCTAAATGGAAGAGTTCATCACAAATGAAAATGATCAAAGCTCAAGTAGTTAGCGAAGGGTAAAGCATGCAAATTAGGGTGGCAATTGGCTAATGTGGTTCATAAAACAGATCAATGTCTCCATCATATTACCATAATGTACATGCTACATATGATTTTGAAGAGAATCATAGCAAGTTCTAGAGATGTAATCATGGAGGAGACATACATGGAAGAAAAAAAATACGAGACTAAAAATGTTGAATTAATTTTTAAGGCACAAAATCTCACAAGTTATCTATCAAAGTCAAGACAGCTTGCTTAAGAAACATCAGGGGTTAGGATTGTGGAATAAATATCACACTTTGGATTAAGTTCTATCAAGCACACTATAGTTAATCAGAACAGCACATATATTCCCCAAAATAAAATAAAATGAAACAAAAATCTTTTTGAATTTTCAAAAATTTCAGTTTTTTTCTTTTCATTGCTTTCTCAATTTTTCTCTCATTTTTTTTCGAATAGTTTCCCTCAACCCCACATCTAAATCACACAATATCCTCAATAGGAGTTAAAGGAAACGTAAAAAGAAAAACATATATATAAAAAGAAAAATAAGACTCAAAAATAAAGGAAAAGGACACGACTTTAAGACTCGAATAGAAAATAAAAATAAAATAAAGCAACAAATATATACAAAAGAAAACAAAATAAAAAGAGAAGATAAAGAAGAACAATTATACCAGGTTAGGTGCAAAAGTATACCTAAACTATAGCCTCTTGCAATCCATTTTGATAGAGGCCCATGGAGCATCATTCACTCCATAACTTGCTAAAACTTGCTACACAAGTCAAAACCTATTATTGAATGTAGTAGCTTATCAAACACGCAAGAACAACTCTAGTCATATGAAAACAGTAAAAATTAGAGAGTTGGAGTCAGAAAGAGTATCCCTATAACATCAATTCAACATAGTTAATGGTCCATTTCAACATATCAACTTGTCGGGTCCAAACATCAAACATGGAGACATACTTAAAAGTAGCCAACAAATTGATCATCAACCTAGCTAGTTGGTCATCATGAATGAGTTGTTTAGGTAAATAAATGGGCCGTCGGTCTACAAGTCTCTTAATCTTGACATGCTCAAGAGTAACAAATGAGCAACCGTAGGCACAAAATTCTCAGACATTGAAAATTCAGACGAAGATGGCTCAAAAAGATTGTTAGTAATTAGGGGTCAAAAGAAAATGACTCATATTTAACACAGAAGGCCATCCCTAGACCTTAATTGATATCAAACCCACATGAAAAAGACTCATATTCCATAGAGAAATGATCATCGCCAAATTCTAAACTAGTGGGCTCAACCATCCCTCCCCCCACATGACGCATGCAAACAAATATATTATGACTCATGAAAATCATGATGCTCAACTTTAGTTGTGATACTTTTGTCTATCTCACTAGCATTCTCTAGTTCTTTAACCACCTCAAACTCACAGGAGTGATTAAAAAAGGCTAGTGGGTTGGCAAAAACTAAAACATCCTTAGTGACATCCTTATGTGGCTTAGGATTGGGTGCAAGGTTAGGGGAAAAAGACATAGGGAGGTCATTCTCTTACTCCAAGTCAGGAAAAGGCATATCGTCATTCAAATTAGACCTAATAAGATAAGAGGGCTCAAAATCATCATAAAGGCTAACTTCAGGTTTAGAAGATCCCAAACTAGAGTCAGACTCATGCAAAATATGATCCTCCCTACTTTGATTAACACAGTAAAAATATATAGTAATTCTCTCCTTTATAGTCTCTATCATTTTATTTATCAATTCATTTATCATCTTTCTAAGACTCGCACATGTAGCATAAACATAATCACGATAAGGACAATTATGAACATTATGATCAGAAGATTCACAATAACCACACAAAACAAGAAACCCGTATTAGTGAGATGGGTGATCATAGGAGCCTCGAAAGTGTACCTGATGATGAGACCTAACATGAAAAGTATACTCACTTCGAGTCCAGTATCTTAAAGTCTCCCTAGCTTGTTCAAACTTATAATTGTACCAAGCTAATTTTTCGAAGCATCCAAACCTCATGTTGAGTTTTAGACAACAATCCGAGTAAACCTCTAAGACATATAGACACAACAAAACCTTAGAATTCAGCATTTAAGCCCACAACAATAACCTCAAAATTTTCCTCAAAATTTTCCCATTTTTTCAAAATTTTAATTCAATTAAGCACGATAATCATTAAGTGTCAATAAATAGCTTCGGAAAGTTTCATGCCCAAATTGGGAAAATTGAAAACGGGCATTCTTAAAGCTCCTGCTTTTATCTTTTTCTTTTTTCTTTTTGGATTTTTTAACACAATAGCAGAAATGAATGAAAAACTGAAAAACAAAAACCTAAAAGAAAAATAAATAGCAAATCTAACAAAACTATAAACTTAGAATTATATGCACAAACTCCAGCAAAAATCAAGCATGGATAGATTTTTTTCTCATTTTTTATGATCTAAAATAATGCAGAAAAATCAAAACAGAAAATTAATTCTGAAAATTGTAGAAACTTTTGAAAAATCTAAAAAATTCTACAAAAATTCACATAGACTCTAAAAATCCTAGGAACTGACTGTTTACAATTTGCTGTGGTTTTTTTCGAATAGAAAATTAACCAGTAACCAATAAAAGTAAAAATTAACCAAAATTAAATCAAGATATAAACTCTAAATAGAAACAAAAACACAAGAAATCTAAACTAAAAATAATTAAAGCTAAATAAACACTCACTAAAAATCAAAATAAAAAACACACTACTAAGACTCATTCAACTAACTCAAACTCGACTTAATAAGACACACAACCTAATTTCGCAAATTCCATCCCCAGCAATGCCACCAAAAACTTGTAATTTTTCACAAGCGTATTGTTTATCGTCATGGTACTTAAGGGCATCGTTCCACTCAGATAGTTATGAAATTAGGTTACAAGAGCTACTCTATCATAAAAAAGGATTACACCACAAATTGGCTACTTTGTTATCCCAAACTTAATGTCAAATAATATTATTGGTTAAACAAAATCTACCAAACAAGCTCTTTGACACACAAGAGTTTAGTGAAATTCTCCATATGAGGCCATTGTTTTAATCTCAACAAAATTAGGGAAGTAAAGCAAAGCATAAGCAAAGCAGCATTTTAGCTTCAAGACACAACAAAACTAGGCAAGGTCAAATGAATAGCAACATATTGAAAAACCACATTGCCTCCAAATGCATTCAACCTCTAACTCGAGACAATAACCAAGAACTAAGCTTGGGATTGAATAATGGGAGCAAGAACCACTGGAATTATGAAATGATAACGCACTACTCGACTCACAATAGAGTAGATCAAGCAAGAATTCGAGTTTGACAGTGCACAAATGCATCCAAAACCCAAATTTGGGCATACGTTGAAATAGAACACAACTAAAACTGAAGTAGGAGAAGGCAATAACACTCAAGCTTGAACCAGAAGTGGTGTAAAACGAAATTAGATCTCAACTTCACTCGATTCCTCAAACTCAAACTGAATTACATGACTTTGGAAGACAAAATACAATGAATTTGGAAAGAAAACAAAGAAATTTGAAAAGGAGAAAAAACAACTAAACTCTGCTCTATCTACCCCTCTTCTTCGACTTACTCTAATTATATCTACAAGTCAGATCCTCTAGCTGCCATTAATAATCTATTAAAGGTTATAACTACTCTTGTGATTTCTCTAATTCAATGCTTGCCTTTGTTGTTGATTAAAGAGATATGAAGGTGTTGAAACACCTAGCAAATTGGAGGATGAATTGATGAAAGTAAGTGAAAGAGGTGCAAGAAAATAAGAGAAATTAAGAAGGGGAAGGACTTCAGCTCTGCTGATGAAGAAAGAAGATAAAGCACATAAAGGGGAAGAACTCAGGTCTGCTAGGCAAGAAATGAAGGAGAAGGACATAACATAAAAAAAGATGAAGGGGGTACATACAGGAGGTATGATGCGAGGAGGGAATAGAGGGAAGGGAGACTTAGCTGAGATGAGGGCAGGTCGGTTAGCCAAGGTTAGGTAGGTGGGAACGAGCTAAGCAAGGGTTGGGCTTGCCAGGCCCTGTGAAAGGAAGAAAATGAGTGGGAGGTTGGGCTCACGTGTTGGGCCTGGGATTGGCTACGAGAATTAAAATGAGGAGAGATTAGAGAGAACATGATTCATATGTGTTGCACATAAAGTGAGAAAGTGAGGCTGAGGGAGGAAAGAAGCTACGTTAGCATCATAGGCCTAGGAAAAGGCAACTGGGCTACTAGACAAAAAAAAAGAACATGCCACATAAGGGAGAGAAAAGAAAAAGATGGCGCTCGGCCAATGGACCGCAGTCTGCAAGCTGTGCACGTAATGCGTAGGAGAGGAAAGAGGAGAGGCTGGGAGCTGGGCCTTTGGGCTCAAGGAAGCTAGAAAGAATAGGCCCATGATAGAGAGGAAAAGACAACTAAGAGGCTAGGAGATAGGGTTACGCGAGCTGCACGTGACGCGGGGAGAAATCTGGGTCGCTGCTGCGTATGGGCCTGACCAACTGGGCCGTTTTCTTCCTTGTTTTTTTTATTAGTCCAATCATTTATTTCTTCCTCCTTCATTAGCATCTGTGTTGAGTATTTTATTTATTTTTTTACAATTGTAAAATTCCTATAAAATAAACAAAAACATATTAAAATTCTAATTTAATAATTTATTTTACGTAGATATTAGACCATAAAAAGGTATAAAATGTAAGAATTTTGAGCCAACATAAACATACCTTGTTCTTAGAATATGTTCTTCCATTTAAGAGTTGATTAACAAATGGCTCAACGGTAATGACCTTGTCTTCTGATTGAAATAGACTCTGATGTTGTTAACATTATACTCAATCTTCATTTTTGATAATTTTAATTATTATGCATTACACGTGTGTCTATTTAGCGAATGGGATTGTAGTCACAAAATGTGAACAAATGCAATTTGTATTGATAATCAAATGAACTGGGTACAAATCTATAGCTATTTATTACAAAAGAACAAATATTAATCCTTTAATTCTATCTCTAAGTTGAATGCTCAATCTTTTGGGTAGAGGGCCCTTTCTTGTGTTCTTGTTCTCCCCCACCAAGAGATCTTCAAATGCTTCCTTCACTTTGAGAGGGAAAGTATTGATTTAGGAGTAATTTTTTTCTCCCTTAAAATAAGCTGGTAAGATTTTATTTATAGAAAAAAGTCTCCCCCCTCCACCTTAAGGGTCAAGATTGACTTTGACTTCTTTTCAGCCTATAATTGGACTTTAGTTTGATCAATTTGACTTGGGAGTCTATTCTAATTTGGTGCTTATTTATTGCCATGGTAGTCTGTTAAGGAACATCAAGCTGGATGGGTGGGTTCACCGTTAAATAAGCTTTGACATGAGAATCATTGACGTGAGAGTCAACCTTGGGCCTTAGCCGTATCTCAGCTTGGATGTCAACTCAGATCTTGGTCAAGTCATGACTTAGGAGTCACTCAGATCTTGACTGAACCTTGACTTAGGAGTAATTTGGGCTTTGACTGAATCTTGACTATGAACTAACTTAGGCTTTGATCGGGCTTTGACTTGGCAATCATTTGGGCTTTGACTGAGCCTTGTCTTGGGAGTCAAACTGGACTTAAGCCAGATCTTGACTTGGGAGGCATTTAGGTTTTGATTGAGCCTCGATTTGGGAGTCAAATTAGGTTCAGACATGACTTATGAGTCGATTTGGGCTTCATTAAATGAATAAAAAGGATTGGCCCAAATAATTACTTTAAATTTACTCTTAGCAAGGCATAATTTTTTTTTAGATCCTACAAATTGCTCTCTCGAAACTAGGTCATGTACAAGAGTTGTGTTATTTAATCATGACTGACATCACAATTTTTTTTGACTTGTCACCTTGGGAAGCTTTCAATTTGGTATACCACTTTGTTAACGTAGCTTGCCATGTTTTTAGCTTTATGTTTTATCGGTGGTCATGTCATTGTTTAAATTAGAGGGCCCCAAACATTAGCATCGTCTTATTTTCTAAACCTTGCTCGATCAATTTGTCAACTTGATGCATGACATTCAAAGTTCTATTGACATTTTGGGTTATGCTACCATGTTGAACTATGTAGATTAGAGTTGTGTAACTATAAAGTCAAGCGTGATAGGTTGACTTAAAAGAGACTATTTCTAGGTACCATTAGCTTATTCTTTCCTGGGACCTCAACTTTGTCAAAACGTGACATTAACCATGCGTAATATACCGAGGAAAAAAAGCCCAACCCCTTTTTGTTACTTTTTATAACTTTTTTTTGAGGGGGGTGTTGTTGCTCGAGGTAGTGAAGGTGATACACATCAACAAAGTGGTTGCCCTAAAGTTGTCCTTTAAACTATCATATTGTAAACATAGCATATGCTGAACATCATCGGCTCACTGAGATCTAGCCATTTCAAATTTACACCTACAGAATTACATAATAGGAAGTGCCCATAAAAGGTGTCATCTTTCTTTCTTTCTTTTTTTTGAAAGTTGCCCTCCTTCTTTTTTCTTGTTGGAGAAATCTGTCCTTTCCTGATAGGTATCATAATAGACAATGTAAAGGGTGATTTGGGTGCAGGCTAGAAGCAAAACGGTTCCATCTTTCCTTTTCAGCCTATCACATCCTTATCCCTTTCTTCCCTGATCGGAGTCCTTATAAAAAATATAATTGACTTTTTACCTTCTAAAGTTTATGACCATATGAACACATGATCAAAGCCTTTTTCTTTCTTTGTATAATATATGTTGTCCTTTTCTCATATGTTAAGATGATTGCATCAAAATTAGCAGCCTTTCTTATTTGTTTACCTCAATATGGACACTACATTATCATCATCATTTTCTAATCTTTTTGCCTTTACTACTTTTTTTCCCCGTAGGTTTTTTTGGTAAGAAATTGCTATGACTTGGGGCCTACTCTTTTTATAGGTAAATTTCAAAATACCAACCTTAACCTACTTCAACCCACTTCAATCTACTTCAACCTACTTCAACCCACCTCCACTATTTTAACCAAGTTTAATTTATCACATAAAAAAATTCAACCCACTTCAATCTACTTCAACCCACTTCACCCTTTTACCCATCCCAATTTACCCACGAAAAGAACAAGCCCTTGGAGCAACTGTGAGGTAAAACATCCACCTAAAAAAAGATGGAACTTTCTTCAACTTCTCTCTTGAATGACTATTTACTAGGAGGTTCATGTTTTTTGCAATGAAGTTTCTTATTGCATAAAGGAGTTGATTGTTTGGCAAACTCTATTTTTCATGGTTTTTTTTGGTCTGTGTATTCGTATGGTACATTTTTCAGAAAGTGCTTGGTAATTATCAGAGCATTAATTTGCATCCAACAATTTCCTTCTCCAAAGCATAGGTCACCTTCTAACCCAGTTCATTTTTTGATTTAATTGATCCTTGAAATAGATCCACTTCATAGTTTGCACATAAAAGAATGTATGTGCAACTTTCTATTGTGCTTGATTTTGGTTTTTCATCTTGATTTCATGATTAAGTTGTTTCACACAACTATTTTTTGATATGGATGGCCATGATTTTCCATCTGCTTGACTACTACTCTTCTGTGTATGCTTGTATTACCCTTGTTCCATGCGTATTTATTTATAAACCAAGATTTTTTTAGGCTGCTCTGTATTGCCACTTGTGTTGGTCGCTAAGCCACTTGAAGGCCCACTTGCTAATGCAGCTTTCCGCTAGACCCTTCAAGGTCTAGAATGAAAACTCGCTTGCTATAAGTGGTATTAAAACTTGAAGACCCACTTGTGAACATGATTTACTACTAGACATTTCAAGGCCTAGAATAGAAACCAACACGCTATAAGTGTTATGAAGATTTGAAGACCTACTTGCAAATGTGGTTTGCTACAAGAATTTTGAGGATCCAGAATAGAAACCCACACGCTATAAGTGGTATGAAGATTTAAAGATCTACTAGCGAATGTGGTTTACTACTAGACATTTCAGGGGCTAGAATGGAAATCTATACACTATGGGTGGTACAATCAATAAGGAATGGCTTAGTGGTCAGAGAACTATGTCTTTGATTGATTTTTTTTTTCCTTCTTTTTTTTTTTTTTGTTTCCTTTTACATGTAATTTTGCTTGCTAGCCATTTCATTTTAAAATACAAACTTTATTTTTTCATTTTTCAGGTGATTCATAATGCTGCACCTCAAGGAATTTCAGTAAGATGACAAGCTGTTTCTCTCCATTATGAATAAGGAAGATGCTAAACCTGAATTAGGGACTACCATTCTTGTTCATCATTCCTTATGTAGTCCACAAGTCCCACTATAAAGCAACCATCTCTTCATTTAGAGTTACTAAGTCGAGTGGAGAAAGGCGCGCACGATGGTTTTGCCTCCTATTTACTTCAAAGTATGCATTGAGTTTCCTATGCTTAGACGACAAATCATATATGGGAAGTGTCAATAGGGACCAAACATGTCATTGGATGGAAAGTTTGGTTACATACCTTAATGTTGGGAATTGGCATATCACGTACTTTTCTGTTTTGTACAATCCTTGAGGAGTTGTGTATTATATCAAGTAGTGTATGCTTCACTTTACTCTTATAGCCACAATGTTCATATTCTTCACACCTTTTATGAGAGTTGGTGTCGTACCGCCAATACCCCTTATACTATATCTTGGGAAATATCCATCTCTTTATGGGATTTGCATAGAATTGGTGGCCTCCCAATTAATGGCATGATATATGATGAAACCATCTCTAGCCTTTAAGTTCTCAACTATCAACATAAGTAAGATCAAAGAGCGAATCTATCTTTCTATGGATTCTTATTTACTGCTTTTAGACACCTTGAAAAGGTGCATACCTATGACACGGGAGGTAGTGCTATAGTTTGGATTGATTCTTGGTACAAGAAGAGGATTGTTCATAGGACACCATAGGAGTGCCTTCATCGTGGTTATTCAAGTCCTGAAGAGACCAATAGCCCCATCAATCCAATTCAAACCTAAGATATTCACTAAAGTAAGATAAATTAAGTGTTGTCAAAAGCCTTAGGGTTTCCAATGAGAAGAGGGAGAGTACTTACTTGGTTGCATTTCTATCATGTTGGCTATGTGTCTTTGCACTTCCCGAGATTGGGAAAATACTTATTAGTGGCCTAAATGACATCTTGCTGCACCTTTAGTTGGTAATTCCCGTGTTACCAAGCGTTTACTGTGGCCTAAATGACATTATCATCACTGTGAAGCCTTCCTATTCGCAATCATTCTTTTTGACCCATTACCTTTATAGATGGCTTTCTCACTACTTCAAAACCTATCTCTACTGTAACCCATTCCTTTAGGGCCTTTGATGTGTGCTACTCTAGCTCCTAAACAAAATGCAACAACATTGGTGATGCTTGTAATCTTATCTATGAAGGGAAAATCCTTGACTTAGGGTGTCTCATGTTAGGTAAGATTTGAACGAAGATGTTTGTTGATAATAGTGAGTTAGATCAAGACAAGACACATTATTCGATGTCTCTTCAAGATGGTTTCCTTGCTATTCATTATGGTATAACTTTTTATATTGAACTGTACATCCCATATTAATTTGGTAGACAGTTTGGGTTTTGCTAAGAGGATGATGCTTTTTGAGGACCCTTGTACTGAAACAGTGTCATATGATGATTCCCTCTGATGTTGGAAAAATCTCTTATTTTTGGGTAGTAGATCTCAAGGTGTCTTACCCTGCTACTCCTTAACACTAAACCAGTATGTCACTTCAACATATAAGAATTGGTGGTCTAGGGTTACCATCAATTACCGTAAGGCCAATGTCACCATCCTTGCAAAGAGTACAAAAGTGAACTCATCCAAACAGGAGAAAGATATGGGGATAGGCTCTTCGAAACATACCGAGGGGGAAAAAACGAAATGCTCCCAAAGAAGACTCGGATATTTAGGAGCAGAAATTCTTGTGATGACACTTGTGAGTCCCCTAGGCTTCATCTTACTAATAAAGAGTGGAACCTGGCAGAAGGTAGTGACAACGAACTGGACTCCGAAGGGAACTAGACTCCGAAGTGAACTTCAAACATGGATGGCCTACAAAGTGCGAGACTATGACTCTAAGATATGCCAGAGTAAGCCTTTAGGATAAATGTTTTGATGACAATGAGAGTTATTTAATCGAACAAGCTAACTTGGATGGCGTACGATCCTTTCCTTTGTCTTCTTATTACCACTTTTTTCTTCTTCGTTTTTTTAGCACGAAACAATACCATAGCTATTTTGTTTAAGTCTTCTCTTTTTTTCCAGATTGGTGAATTCAACTTATTGCAGGATGCTACACCTGTTATTAATGAATATCTGCTTAGAAAGTGAATGTTGCAGCAAATTGTCTACCCTTAAGGCATATTTACGCATAAGCAAAGATATTGCTATTGTGAGAGGGTTAACATCTTCTCACATAGATAGAGATTCATCTTCAAAGGAATAGAAACTTTATATACCTCTCCTATCAGCTGTCAACATTCAGTTGATGGCTAAATTATCTTGAAGTAGTTATGAGGAGATTACCCAACTATTGTTGTGGATACTGCCATTTCAAGGGTTACGAAGGTGAGGCTTGTTTGTGTTGCTGCTACCTCCACCACTTCTTTTCACCCATTACCTGGTCCTTAGAGCATCATCACTACTATAGTACGAGTAATAGGTCCTAGTATTTGATCGCTTTGAAGGATGAGACATTTGAGAAGGTGAAAGCTAAAATCTAAGAAGCCTTAATGATATATAAAGGAATCGAGTGACTTAGGGGATCTAAACCCCTTGAGGAAGAAGGTGGAGGACTATGGAAGCATTTTATCTACTTTTTTATCATTAAAGAAAGCAGCTTTCATATGCCATCATCCTAATGATATGGGAAAGGAGGAGGCTATGTGTGTTGCACAGGTTGAACTTGTGCACTCTCATCTTGCCATGGTTCCGATCCTGATGCATTGAAGGAGAAATATGAAAATGCATCCTGGAAGATTGTTGACCTAGAGGACGCATTTCGCATTGCTTGGGAAGAAGAGCATCAGCTAAAAGGTGATGTCAAGGCTAAATCAATGCTAATAATAGCTGCTGAGAAGGAAGTTTATGAGAAATCCAAGGTTCCTATTGACCTTGAAGTTGTGCCCACTCTATCACCTAATGATGTGGAGGAGTTAGAAAGGCATGATCATGTCCTCCTAGAGACGCAATTTTGACCCAAACTTGATACTTGGATGGATATCGACTAATTTACTGCTTAGTCTATTTTGTTCTTTCTTTGTTTTAACATGTAATAAACTCTTGTAATGAGCTTTGTGTTCTCTATCATACAAAATACATTGGTTGTTCCCACATTCTTTTTTTTCCTTTGCCTTATTTTGACTGCACTTGGCAATTTTATCTATTACTTATGAAAATTTGTAATTTCCAATAGGATCAAGTCATCATTTAGTTCAAGAAAGTGTATTTTAATTATTCATTTTGCTATTCACAATTCATACTCTTGTGGACCTATACTATTATAGTTTTTTTTCACCATTCACAATATATACTCTTGTGGGACAGGAGTATTGCAGTTTTTTTGTGTTTATTTTATTGATGAACAGTTTAGACTCTTGTTTGGGAGCAAGTCAAGCATTTTTATCAAGGGAACTAATGCTTTAAGAACTTTTCATGTATCAGTCCAACTCGAACCCTTTCCCCATCCATTATCTTATAGGCAAAATTTGTGTATGCCTACGAATAACATTATGATCCGCCCACTTAGGAATGAACTTGCATACTATATTAGCCTCCTTCGTGTAGGAACTTGATCCCCACTTGAAACGAAGGTGGTTGCACCTTTTTGTCAAATGCCCAAGCTAGGCAAGCCTAATAGCATTTTGATTTTTACTGGGCTTGAAGGCTTTTCTGGGCAAGGGTGTAAAACTTTTCTAACAGTAGCTTGTGCTTTTCATCTTCACTCAAATCTTTTTGTATGGCGATGCATAATGATGGAATTTGAATTTTTAGTATTAGGACAACTTCTACTCTATATACAACAGCATAAGGGGTTGATTGGGTTAGCGTCCTATATATGGCTCGATATGCCCAAATAACCTCCCCCAATTTCTCATTCCAATCCCATTTTGATTTCAACACCACCTTCTTTAGCAGGTTAGACAACAATTTGTTAAAACCTTCTGCTAGGTCATTTGCATGTGCATTGTACATTAATGACTCATGTTGGATAAAGTTGAATTTCTCATAAAGGCTAGTTATCAATTTATTGATGAATGGTTTGCCATTGTTTGTAATAATATATCGAGGCATGCCATATTGATAGATGATATGTGTTCTATTGAACTTGTAATAGCCCGACCCTAATTCATATTTATTTAATTAAACCATGTTATTAAACCCCTCGCATTCTATTATCGCATTTAATCATTACGGTCTGAAAAAATTCATTTTGGGCCTACTATGCAATTTAGGTTTTTGCTGTCATAAAATTTTGAGAAGATTGATAGTAAGCCTCGATAATTATGGTTTAAGAGATTAAATTATTTTCTATAACATCACAAAATTTAATTTCAAGCTGCAAAAAATTTAATCGCATACGGTTTAATTTTCTTTCCGGGCCCAAATTCATTTAAACCCAATTTTGGCCAAACAAGTTACTATTCCATTTGCTTAACTAATTACCAGCATTTATGCTTAATTATCCTTAGGAAAAAGGTAATTTAGCTAGATAAAAACTCAACCAAGTAAATCCTTTGGATCATTTTCATCCATGTAAAAACATCACCAAAAACAAATCAAGTTACTCTCCCCTCCTCCTCCTCCACCCCCTACATGGTAGCCCCCTCTTTCTTCCCGTAGCTACTACATTTGCTACTGCCACCACCATTGTCAGCCACTAACCACCACCACAACCAGCACTCACACTCCCACAAGCATCAAACATCACTTACACCTCTTCCTTCAAGCACAAAGTGAGTAAACCCTAACCCCATCGTGTTAATTCTTGGTTTGACTTTTTGTTTGTGTTGGTTTGGTTGTTCATCATGTTATTTTGATAAGAATAAGAACTATTTTGATGTTTTAATTTGTTGGCTAAGCTTAAGGGGCATGCTACGATTGAGTTTATACATGATCATGCAAGCTTAAGTTCGAAATGATGGATTTGGATTGTTTTGTATTTGATTTGATGATCTTTTGCATTAGTAATGAATATCATGAAGTTTATTTTGATTTTATATAAGTTTGAGTGCAAGTACCAGTTGGTCATAAGCTGGGGTTTCAGTAATCATGCATGGATTAGTTTATTTTTAGCCTCAAATATGTTGACTATATATAATTGGATGAGAAATGAAGTTGGATATGTTATTTAACATAGATAATGCCTTAGGGTGATTTTTGCAAAAAGGGGTGGATTATGAAAACCTTTTTCCATTGATTAAAAGAGGTTTTTTGTACATCTATGCAAGTAAGTAAGATTAGGGATGTATTTTAAGTGTTTTTGTAAAGAGACGAATTGAAAATTAGATGAAGAGGATTATGAAGTAAATTTGAGTAACATGGCTTTGTTAAGGTGATGATAAGGAACAAATCATGGGTTAGTAATTTTAAAGAGTGATTTTCGAGGGAAGTTATGTGAAGAAAAGGTTGAGAGCATAGGCAATAGGCCGTGAACAGACCCAAAATAGGGGTGCCTTTGTGACGAAACAGGTACCGTTTGGTGCATTAAAAAATTATGAATTTTGGTGGATAGATAGATCAATGAGTTGCCTTTCAAATGCCTCTTGAATTACTTCATTCTGAGTTCTGTGGAAAATGTTGTAGTCGATATCCTAATACAACCTAGCATACGCAAAAGCTATGCACAGTTTTGTTTAAACCCGATTTCAGGAGTCGTGTTGTGGTAATTGGATTTCGTATTGTAAATGAAAGTATTTTAGGACCTCTTAATCTTTCCATAGTGGGACTTTAGGTCTCCATTTGAGGTCGGGAGTGCAAGTTATGAATTATTTTCTTTTACCTCTATTAAGCCTTTAATTTATAATTTAAACTATTTGCCTAAGTTTGTTTTACTTTGAATTATATTATATTACCTTGAACAAACTAAATTTTCATAGTTTATATAGTTTGTATCATTTTAGTTTAACCTATCTTATATTGATTCACTAGATTCTGAATACAATTTAGTAAATAAGTTCTATTAAAAATTATTAATTGTGAGAATAACTTCATTGTTGACTATGTGTACCTCTAATGGCAATTTTGAATAGAATCAAGGCCTAATCTATCATGTCTTCCCCCTCTTGAGCATAAATATTATCCATTTGAGATTGCATTAAAAATGTTAGGGATGTTCATTGCTTGTATATTTAGAAATCAGAATGTATTTATCAAAATTATAATGTTTTGGTGAGCGCATCAATGAATCAGTTTAATTAGCGATTTGCCACATAATTGGTGATCTCATCAGTTATCAATTGCAGGGCATTGCCCTTAAGTTACTCGTACGACCTCAGGTCAGTTTCCTCGATTAGCCTGGTGGGTGTACACCTAGCTATAGATCGTATCAGTTCTTAGGGGTTCACTACCAAATAATAACTAGGAATGCAATTTTACACTCATCTAACTCTCTGTTTTAAATTAAAATGAATTGTAAAGTGGGTCCAATCAATGTGTTAATGATTATTTAACAATACAAGAATGCATGTACTAAGCTTCGACTCACCTTTTGAAATGTTTTCTATATTTTATTTTAGGCAAGTGCTCAGTTAATAGCCCCCAGGTTAGCAAACCTGCTGAGGATGATACGTGAGCAACAGACCCTAGTCGGGTTAGTAATGGTGTACTGCACTTATGTTTTTGGAGATGTGGTTTGAGTTGTGTTGTGGCTGTAACAACAATAGTGAATTGCCTTCTATGATGTATAAAGTTAAGTTTGCTATCATCTACATATGTATGATTTTGGATGGTGTAGAATGTTTATGGGCTCAATTTATGCTCTCTAGTGTTATTAATGTAAGCCTTGTCCTTTTCGGGATGGCGGTAACACCTCGATCATTGGGATTATCACCCCTTATTAAGAGAATTAGTCAGGAAATCACAACAGTGAAGCATATTCATTTTGGGTGTTACAGATTTGGTATTAGAGCCAGGTTTGGTTTTTCTTGATAGGTTATGAAGTATGGAGAGTTGAAATATAAGGGAGAGGAGCTTATTTAGTAAGGGTTATTAATATATCATTAGAGATCTGTAACAATAGATAAGTTTGTGCACATCTCTTATGCTCTTTTCATTTATGTTTTCGTTGTTAGATGGATCCATATACGATAAACATCATGTTGGGTACATCTGTAGTTGCCTATACCTCTCTTCTTCATGCTAGTATGATAGCTCATGCGCAGGACCTCTTTTCTGAGTTCTATAGCATTATGGTCTGTGTGTGTAGACTATTGTGGTCCCTACCTACGGTTTCCCCATGGGGTGAGTATAGGATCTGTTATCATGATTTCATGATGACAGTGGCCACGGGGTGGGATGGACCTAGGTTTTAGATATAGGGGCCTAGGCTACCATCGCTTCTGATTTGTTGCTCAAAAAGGAGTTCGAGTATAGGAGGATTCCTATTGAGATCTTACAGTATGTTTTTCCTTTACACCACGCACCTCTCCTGCCCACAGCACCTACCCCTGCTCAGGGACCACCCTCACATCCTGCACTAGGCATTCCTCATATGCCTGATAGCCCAGCGTCATCGGGGTCTAGGGAGGCTCATGTGATCATTCATCTCCCTAACACACCGGAGATAATGGTGATTAGTTCTGATGATGAGCCTATGGAGGACCTGGAGGAGGATTCAGAGGAGGACTTGGGGTCCAGGGAGCATCATATTGATCATGAGGTTGAGGAGGCGGAGTCGAGTGCATCTGACAATAGTTTTGACTCAGGCGATGAGCTTGAGGCCGAGTCTGACCCAAACTACGATCCATCTGAGGATCATTTGTTTGGTTTAGGTGATCACTTTTTTTTTTTTTTGATAGGTCGATTATATTTTGAGCTCCACGTGTATATAGCACAGGCAGTTGGATAGATGTATTTTGTGTAGGTTATGTCATTGTATATAGTTGGACGGATCCTTCTGCCTGTGTTCACTAGTCCCGCCTTCTCTTTGGGCATGTAGAGGACTTAGTGGTTGGGGCTAGGTAGTGTTTAGGATAGGTTTAAGGACTAACATTAGTGACCCAATTAGTTGTGATATTCTTTTATTGGTCATGTATGTAAGCAAGCAGTTATGTATGTAAGCAAGCAGTTATGAAATGATAAATGAAACCTTGGTTTCTGTTTCGATAATATTATTAGTTATATTTGTTGTGTATACCTATCTGATTTGTTGGCTTTGTGCAAGTGATTGAATTATTCTATTTAATATATGATCAGAATGTCTGAATCTGTGTAAAATAATATGGAGCCTCATACAGGAGATAACTCGGAACATGGTCAGTGATCGGGTGAACAAGCCTCATGTAATGTGCCACCATGCCCTAAATTCCCCCTGAGTTAGCCAATAACATTGGGAACCCAAACTACTGGGCGACTTTAGTAGCTGAACTGATGAAACAAATTCCCCCAGTGCCTACTGGAAACCCTCCTAGAGATGATAAACTAGCAGACAGGGTAGCACGACGGAACCCTAAAGTTTATGATGGAAAGTATGACCCAGTGGAATTGAAGGAATGGGTGAGGGGAATAGAGGAAATTTTTACAATGGTAGAGGTTCTAGAAGAGAAGAAAGTGAACATTGGGACAAACTATTTGACGGGTGAAGCTGATATCTAGTGGAACACTATTAAGGGTAGGTTTCGTAGGGCATGAATTCACCAAGAGTAAATTCCTAGAGAAACTGAGGGCAAAATTTTACCCAGTTGTGGCTCAAAGACAAAAGGAGAAAGAATTTATGAAACTAAAGATGAGTGGTAGTATGACTATGTTGCAGTACGCTAGTAAGTTTACAGAACTGTCCAGGTTCATCCCTGAATTTGTGTCTTCTAAAAGATTAAAGATAAGAAGATTTGAAGAGGGTCTAGCTTCCTATATCTATAACCAGCTAGCTAGTCAACCAATCTCAACCTACCAGGAGTTATATGAGTGAGCAGCTGAAGTGGTGCGAGTAAAGACTGAGTTGAGGGCCCTGAACTCAATAAATCAAAAGAGGAAAGGGATCGAGTGGGGAACCCCAAGTGAGAGTGTAAGTCAGAAGAAACCTACTCTCGGTCCTCCCAAGAGTCATCCTACAGGTCCAATATAGTCCTATGGAAAATGTGGAAGAACTAACCACATCATCCCAGAATGTCGAGTGGGTATTAACAAGTGCATACAGTGTGAAAGCCCAGAACACCTCATTGCTGCCTGCCCTCGAAGACCAAAGGTTGTGGATAAGAGTGCAGTAAGACCCTTACCCCACCTCACCGAGGGCCCCACCTCCAAGGCCTGCAGTAGTAGGAAAGGCTTATGTGCTAAATAAGAAGGAAGTTGTCATCTCTGATACGGCAGTTATTGGAACTCTCTTTTTAAATTCAAAACCATTTTGTGTATTATTTGATTCGGGTGCTACTCATTCATTCATACTACCTGATCTCCTATGCAATTGAACCCTTGAGAATACAAAGTCAGAAACTAATTATAGAATTAGGCTGCTCAACGATTCTATAGTTGAGTACCTTATTTCCTATAAACTTATCCCTATTACTATTAATCGAGTCATATTCCTTGGAGACTTGATTCAATTTGACTTGTTAGACTTTGACATATTTTTGGAGATGAACTGGTTACGTACTTATGGGGCCAAAATTGACTATGAAAATCTTAAGGTCATTTTGAGGAATGAAAGTGGGAGAGAATGGGAAAAGAGAGGAAAAACCATGTCCCATAATTTCTGCTATGAAAATAAGTAAGTTGTTATGCCAAGGGTATATTGGGTTTGGTGTTATGCTATCGAAGCTCAGTCTAAAGAAGAGAAAGTAGAAGATATTCTTGTAGTCTGTGAATTTAGAGATGTTTTTCCTCAAGAGTTACCAGGACTTCATCCCCAAAGGAAAGTTGATTTTGAGATTGAATTAATCCCTGGTGTCCAACCTATTTCTAAAGCCCCATATCGAATGGCTCCAACTGAGCTTAGAGAACTAAAGACTCAGTTAGATGAGTTATTACATGAGGGATTTATCAAACCAAGTGTATCACCATAGGGTGCCCCAACGTTGTTTGTAAAGAAGAACAATGGAACCTTGAGGTTATGTATTAATTACAGAGAGCTGAACAAGATTACCATCAAGAATAAATACCTTCTGCCTTGAATAGATGATCTATTTGATCAATTTCAAGGAGCATGAATCTTTTCTCAAATTGACTTAAGGTCTGGATACCACCAACACAGGATTAAACCCAAAGATATCCCCAAGACCACGTTCAGGACCAGGTATGGTCATTACGAATTTACGGTGATGCTCTTTGGCATGACCAATGCCCCTGTGGCCTTTATGAATGTCATGAATAGAGTCTTTAGACCCTATCTCGACATGTTTATGGTAGTGTTCATAGATAATATCTTGATATACTCTAAGGACAGAGATGAACATACTATTCATTTGAGGACAGTGTTGTATACCTTTAGGGAACACCAATTATATGGCAAACTAAAGAAGTTTGAGTTTTGTTAGAAGAAGTGGTATTTTTGGGACATGCAGTTTTAAAAGAAGGGATAAAGTTGACCCCTAAAAGATGAAAACAATTACAGAGTGGGTAAGACCCAACAATTTCATTAAGATTAGAAGTTTCTTGGGTTTAGCTGGCTATTATCGGGGTTTTATGAAGGACTTTTTGAAGATAGCATCTCCCTTGACTAATTTGTTGAAAAAAGCCATTAAATTTGAGTGGAAAGAGAAGTGTGAGAGGGTATTTTAAGAGTTAAGGAAGCGATTAACTACCGCTCTAATCCTAACCCTACCGGTAGAAGGTAAGGAGTATACTATCTACAGTGATGCCTCGAAGAATGGTCTGGGGTGTGTTCTAATACAAGAGGAGAAAATGGTGGCTTATGCCTCCTGATAGCTTAAGCCTTATGAGAAGAATTGCCCTACCATGATTTGGAGTTAGTAGTTGTGGTTTTTGCACTGAAAATTTGGAGACATTACTTATATGAGGTACCATGTAAGATCTTCACTGACCATTAAAGCTTGAAGTATATCTTCATTCAAAAAGAGCTCAATTTAAGACAACGGCATTGGTTAGAATGACTTAAAGATTATGACTTGCATATTTAGCGTCAGCCAGGAGAAGCAAATGCTGTGGCGAATGCCCTAAGTAGGAAGGCACAACATAGTTCAAACACCATAGTAGTTATGTAGTTGAACCTCTTAAGAGAGCTTGAGCAGTTGGGTATCCAATTAGTGTCGCATGGGTAAGCAAGCATTCAATTGTCAACTCTATAATGGAGGAAATACATCAAACCGAGAAGGTGATCCTGAGCTCCAAAGAATAAAGCAAAATCTTGATAAAGGGAAGTCACCTGAGTTTGTAGGGCATGAAGATGGGACCTTGCAATTCCAGAATCAGTTGATCAGTTGAGATTAAGATCTTGTAGGAAGCTCACAACACCCGATACTCGGTGCATCTAGGAGGCACCAAGATGTACAAAGACCTGAGGCAACACTTTTATTAAAATAACATAAAGAAAGAAATTGCAGAGTAAGCTGACAAATGTCTGATTTGACAAAAGGTTAAAGCTGAGCATCAACGCCCTGTTGGGGAACTACGACCGTTAGAAATTCCCACTTCGAAGTAGAACTTAATCTCAATGGACTTCGTCATAGGATTACGTCTATCTGCTTTAAAGAAGAATGCGATTTGGGTAATAGTTGATTGACTCACTAAATCAACCCATTTTCTGCCAATTCAGGATACTTAGGGGTTGAAAGACTAGCCCAGCTGTATGTTAAGGAAATACTTTGACTACATAGGATTCCCTCAGATATAGTGTTTGATAGAGATTAAAGGTTTTAAGCCCATTTTTGGCAAGTGCTTCAAAGAGGCTTTCGAACCAAATTGAACTTTCACAGCTCTTATCATCCTGAAACAGATGGGCAGACAGAGAGAGTAAATCAAATTCTAAAGGATATGTTGAGGGCTTGTGTTTTGGAATTTCAAAAGAAATGGGAGGATGACGTACCGTTGGTGCAGTTTTCTTATAATAGTGGTTACCAATCCACCATTAAAATGACCCCGTTTAAGGCTCTATATGGAAGAAAATGCAGAACCCCTTTATTCTGGAGTAATATGATGAGGCATTGGCTTAGGGCACTGAACTAATTCAAGAAACCACTAAAACAATAAGGAATATTTGAGAGTATATTCGGGTCATCCAGAGTCGATAGCAGAGTTACGCTGATAAAAGAAGAAGGCCTCTAGAGTTTCAGGTAGGTGATAAGGTCTTTGTGAAAGTTTTCCACAACTAAGCGTATCAGGAGATTTGAAGTACGCGGTAAACTAAGCCTCAGATATATCAGGCTAAGCGAAATTACCAAAAAGTTGTATCCAATGGCTTACGGACTGGATCTGCCTGTGGAACTTGAACATGTACATAATGTATTTCCTCGCATTTTATTATCGCATTTAATAATTTCGGTTTGGAAAAATTCATTTTGGGCCTACTTTGCAATTCAGGTTTTTGCTATTGTAAAATTTTTGGAAGATTGATAGTAGGTCTTAATAATTATGGTTTAAGAGATTAAGTTATTTCCCATAATATGACAAAATTTAATTTCAAGTAACAAAAAGTTTGTTCGCATACGGTGTAATTTTCTTTCCGGGCTAAAATTCATTTAAGCCCAATTTTGGCCTAACAGGTTACTACTCCATTTGCTTACCTAATGACCATCATTTATGCTCAATTATCATTAGCAAAAAGCTATTTTTAGCTAGATAAAAAATTAGCTAAGTAAATTCTTTGGAATATTTTCATCCAAGTAAAAACATCACAAAAAGATCAAGCCACTCCCTCTCCTCCTCCACCCGCTACATGGTAGCCCCCTCTTTCTTCTATTAGCTGCTGAATTTACTTCTGCCACCACCATTTTCAGCCACCAACCACCACCACAGCCACCACTCACAGTTCTACAAGCATCAAACATCACTTATACCTCTTCCTTCAAGCACAAAGTGAGTAAATCCGAACACTATCTTGTTGATTCTTGGTTTTGATTTTTTGTTTGTGTTGGTTTGGTTGTTCATCATGTTATTTTGATAACAATAAGAGCTATTTTGATATTTTAATTTTTTGGTTAAGCTTAAAAGCATGCTAGGGTTGAGTTTATACATGAACATGCAAGCTTAAGTTTAAAATGATGGATTTGGATTATTTTGTATTTGATTTTGTGATCTTTGACATTATTAATGGATAACATGATGTTTATGTTGATTTTAGATAAGTTTGAGTGCAAGTACAAGTTGATCATAAGCTAGGTTCTTAGTGATCATGCATGGATTAGTTTATTTTTACCCTCAAATATGTTGATTGTATATAATTGGATAGGAAACAAAATGGGATGTGTTGTTTAACTTGGATTATGCATTACGTTGATTTTACAAAAATGGGTGGATCATGGAAACCTTCTTCAATTGATTAAAAGAGGTTATTTTGTACATCTATGCAAGTAAGTAAGATTAGGGATGTGTTTTAAGTGTTTTTGTAAAGTGAAGAATTGAAAATTAGATGAAGATGATTATGGAGTAAATTTAAGTAACGTGGCTTTATAAGGTGATGATTAGGAACAAATAATAGGCTAGTGATTTTAAAGTGCAATTTTAGAGGGAAACTATGTGAAGAAAAGGTCAAGAGCATAGGCAGTAGGGCTGTGAACAGACCCGAAACAGGGGTGCTTTTGTGACAAAATCAGTACTGTTTGGTACATCAGAAAATTATGAATTCTGGTGAATAGATAGATCAATGAGTTACCTTCCAACGCCTCTTGAATCACTTCATTCTGAGTTCTATGGGAAACATTATAGCCGATTTCCTAAGACAGCGCAGTATACATAGAAACTGTGCACAGTTTCGTTTAAACCCGATTTTAGGGGTCGTGTTGTGGTAATTGGGTTTTGCACTATGAATGGAAGTGTTTCAGGACTTTTTAAGCTTTTCATATTGGGATTTTAGGTCTCCATTTGAGGTTGGGAGTGTAGGTTATGAAGTATTCTCCTTTACCTCTATTAAGCCTTTACTTTATAACTTAAACTATTTGCCTGGGTTTATTTTACTTTGAATTATATTATATTACCTTTATATAAACTAAATTTTCATAGTTTATATAGTTTATATTATCTTAGTTTTACCCATATTCTAGCTATTCACTGGATTTTGAATACCATTTAGTAAACAATTTCTATTAAAAGTTATAAATTGTGAGAATCCCTCATTGCTGACTACATGCACCTATAATGATAGCTTTGAACAGAATCAAGGCCTAATCTATCATTTCTTCCCCCTCTTGTGCATAAATACTATCCATTGAGATTGCATTAAAAATCCCTAATACGTTCGTTGCCTGTTTCATTAGAAATTAAAACGTATTTATCAAAATGATAACATTTTGGTGAGCACATCAATGAATCAGTTTAATCAGTGATTTGTCACATAATTAGTGATCTCATCAGTCATCAGTTACAAAGAACTGCCCTTCAATTATCCGCGTGGCCTTAGGTCAGGTACCTCAATTAGCTTGGCACGTGTACACCTATCTACATATCGTATCCGTTCTCAAGGGTTCACTACCAGATAATAACTAGCAATACAGTTTTACACTCCTCTAACTCCCTATTTTAAATTAAAATGAATTATAAAGTGGGTCCAATCAATATGCAAATGATCATTTAACAATACAGGAATGTATATACTGAGCTTCGACTCACGTTTTGAAATGTTTGCTATGTTTTGTTTTAGGCAAGTGCTCAGTGAAGCACCCCCAGGTTAGCAAACCTGCTGAGGATGATAAGTGAGCAACGGACCCTAGTCGGTTTACTAATGGTGTACTGCACTTATATTTTTGGAGATGTATTTTGAGTTATCTTGTGGCTGTAACAACAATAGTGAATTGCCTTCTATAATGTATAAAGCTAAGTTTGCTACAGATACAAATGTATGATTTTGGATGGTGTAGAATGTTTATGGGCTCAATTTATGCTCAGCTATAATATCTCTGGTGTAATTGCTGTAAGTCTTGACTTTTAGGATGGTAGTAACACCCAATCATTAGGATTATCGCCCCTAATCAAGAGAATTAGTCAAGAAATCGCAACAACGAAGTGTGTTCATTTTTGGGTGTTACAGAAGTCGACAACATTTTCCTTTTAACTTCCTTAGTTGCCTCTACCCATTTAGAGAAATAATTAGTGGCGACCTAGATTTTTCCTTCATAAATTCATGGCAAGACCTCAGTTCAACTACTAATCTCTATTTCTAACCTTAACAATTATAAACTCGCCTATCTTGAAATTATGCATTTGAACTTTTAAATGGAAATTATGATTCAATCTGCAATCCACTAACATTGAAAACTCATTCGAAGATTTTAATATAACACTTACGTTATGATAATTATTCCTAAATTTCAAACATATTTATCTCCTTCTCTTTATTCTTCAGCTATCTTTTCATTAATCAACTCCAGTGAAGTACCCATCACTATATTTGGTCCAAAATGAGAACTTAATCCTTAATCATTAATAAGAAGTTTAACTTAATCCGACATCTGAAAACCTACTTTCATTCAATCTTAATTAACCAACTCGTCTATCCAATTCAATTTCAAACACCAACTTAAGTGCAAATTACTCTAATTTCATCAATTTAAGAAAAATATTTAATATGTTGAAAAGTGAAAACAGGTGAAAGAGACTTGAGCTTCTACTTTGAAAAACTTGGTGAATTCGGCAAAAGAAAGAGGTCAGAACAAAGCAGTGGTGATTGGATGATGGACAGAAAATCTTGGATGGCACCGACACATCAGCAGCATTGGTCTGAGCGATGGAGCAGGGAGCTAAAGCATTAGAGTGAAGTCGGGGAGGGTATAAGGGCAGAGAGAGAGAGAGAGAGAGAGAGAGAGAGAGAGAGAGAGAGATGGAGTTTTTGAGATTTTTTGGGATTTTGGCCAAATTAAATGTATTTTTTTATTTTCATCTCTTTTTTCCTCTTTCTTTTCCTAGATTTTCCTCGTTGATTCTATTACGTTGTCTATTTTCCCCCCTTTTTATAAGTTTTTTTTTTCTATTAGTTTACTGATTAGCTATTTAGTTGAGTGATTTAATAGCTTTTCTACCTATTTCTTCACGTAATCATTTTAGATTGCTCTAAGTAATAAAACTTAAATATGCATTTTATAAACTAAAGTATATCGAAGTGATTCAATTTTCATTCTCAAAATCATATTATTACAATATTATTTGCTTTAGCATTAAATGATTAAATGGTGACAGTATAAAATCTAAACACGAGGCCATTACACCAATCGGGCCCTCTAAAACATGCGACTTTCAAATACTTAATTGAAGTGCATGTGCTTGATTTTTATCAAGCTTGATTAATTTAAAGTAATTAATGCAAACCAAGTTCGCGCTATTCCATTATAAATGAAAGATGAAGCAAGGAACAGGTTGACACTAATATATATAGTTGGTTATTACCATGTCATACTGTGCTCAGTTGCAAGACGTCTAAACTAAGGGATAGGACAATTCAACTTAAAAATCTTATCAAATAATAGATAAATGGCCAATGTCGTAGGCATTCCCTATCTCTTGAAAATTTATCTTTTTACTAGAATTATTCTAACTTGTGTCATAATGGTGCTTCTTGGGCAACTACAAATTTTATATGAAGAATTGTTAACTAAATTACATTAACGAACTATAACAATCATATTTGGAGATAAACAACAGGGATACCTTTTCCTATGAAGGCAAAGCCATTATTAGTGACAAGTATACATTTTTCAATTATCTTTCACAAGATCGAGCAAGAATTTCAAGCATTACAAATTATTACAACATGGTCAGAGCAAATTCAAAAGCTCTGGTAATTTGCAATAACCAGTAGTCCTAGTAGGAATTTAGGAAAAGAGCTTCAAGCTCAAAACTAACAGCTTAAATAGAGTAAAGTGCATTATTGAGTATGCGTGAAACTTGTCTAGTTAAAACCTCACTAATCTCTTCACGGTTAGCATTTCAAGAAACACTTGGCGTTTCATATTAATTTTGTTTATTTGCATAAGATAGGCCTACTGGAAACATCAAACATTATAGTCATCAACCAATTTCACCAGAAAATGAAAACAATACCATCAAGTTTAATATTGTCCGACCTAGATTATGGAAGCATCCTATTCTTGATGGAAGTGCAAAGACAACCACTGAGATCGAGATTCATATTAATGTTGCATGCAACGTACAACAAAATATAAATTCAATTACAAATTACTAATTACTAATTTAGATTAGTAGAACCATGAAGAAAAGGAAGATGAAGGATCTATGACTTGAAATATGAGGTTGGTGTTCTTCGTAAAACAAAAAAAGAATGAGAAGAAGGCAGCAAAGCAAACTAACAATTACAGGCGACTAGCATGTTTATTCCTCTACCATTATGGAATTTGAGGCAACCTCCATCATCGAAGATGAGCCTTCATTGTCGAAGACGAATCCCAACTTTTATCTCAACCCAAGCTCATTAATAATCTTTGTGTGAAACGAGTACTATCCATTGGAATTCTCGTATCTATTAACTTCTTAGCTTTTTCATTAAATTTTTGTACTCGAGAATTTGATCGATCCCAAATTGTACAAAACCTAGGAAGAAAGACTCAAAAATTTTAGTCTCTGTGTGTGTGTGTGTGTGTGTGTGTGTATGCGTCTTTCAAGCTCTCAATAAATTTTATGGCAGATTTGGAAGAGGAACTAGGAGATCAAGTGATCTCTAATATTATGATTAGCAATGTCGAATCTTTCTATTGTAGTTTTTGCTATTTTCATCGAACTTTGTATTTGGATATGTAGATTTCTTCTCACTATTCTCTCTCCTGTAACTTTTCATCTTAGCCAAAGTAAGGTTAGTTATTCTTTCAATATATTTGTTTCATGATTGAAATTTGTTCATTTTTCTATGTTTGATTTGTAATATGTTTTGATCAAAATAGATCTTCTGGGCAAGTTTGATTTTCCATAAATTAATTGAATTTCTTATTTTTCACCTGTTTCTCCTCCAAGATTTGTTTAGTTTTACTGATCTTTGTCCTTAGGGTAGTTAAAACTATTATTGTAGAGGTCTTACTAATCACCAGTGGTTGACTATAGTTTGGACAAAGTTTGGTGGATTGTTGTGTTCATGAATCTCATGGGTTTGCCTTTGGGTGAATTTTATGTCTTGGGATGGTGAAGTTTGAATATAGATGCAGTGTTTGTGTGTGTATGTATAGTGTTGTTTTATTCCTAATGGTATCAAGGAACCAGGTTTTTTTTTATGTCTGATTGATTAATTCCATTAGGTTTTTCCCATAAAAGCTGTATAAAGGGGCACATTCAATTCCTCAAAATTAAGGATACTAAAAGGTTTTTGTGCCTTTAGGAGAGTTATTAAAAAACGCACAATGATCTACAACTCTTAAGTGCATATCAATTTTTTACTATAAGATTATTGTGAAATTCATCACAATTATTTTCTTTAAAAGTCATTGAAACTGATAAGTGATGACTCTCTGAATAATTTGCACTTGGAGTAAGTCTCCATGCCTACTTTATAGTTTGGGCATCATTAATCAGTGAAATTGTATTTTTCTTTAGGTGAACTTGTACACCTATTTTGCACTTCAAGCTGCAAATTTATAAATGGATTTCACTCAAAATACTTGGAGATTTATTTACTCAACATGGATAAGCAAAACACCTTACACTAGTCGTTCTACTAGAAAATATTAATTCTTTTAATTTGGTATCAAAATGGTGAATATGCATCTTGAATATTGGTGAACTTTTAATTTTGCCTTACTATACTTTATTTAATTCATTGAATAATAATGATCTACTCACTAGATATGAAAATTGTTTGCAACTGTATCTAGCTCTCTTTAATGTTCTATTTTCCTTGTGTTTTTGGCATGAGTTGCGGAGTCTATTAAGTTATAGTATTCATATTGTAATTGAGTGTTGTCTTTGCTTTCGTTTATTGTTTTGCTTTGTGATTACTTTTTGGCATAAATTGTGAAGATTATGTGGAATGTTATGTTATATCATTTGTGAAGGATCCCTTTTTTGAATAGGCCTATTTAGCTATCTGACTCAATGGACTACTGTATGCTAGAGACATCAAGTACTCTAAAAGTTCTTAAACCAGATAGCTCCGTATTAGCACATAGTTTCCCTTTCAAGATATAGTTTTTTGTTTAATTACTATTCTTTCTCAAATTCAAGATGA
The DNA here is from genome assembly GCA_029747015.1 of Carnegiea gigantea. Classification (NCBI taxonomy): domain Eukaryota; kingdom Viridiplantae; phylum Streptophyta; class Magnoliopsida; order Caryophyllales; family Cactaceae; genus Carnegiea; species Carnegiea gigantea. The sequence continues at coordinate 366,686 of JAKOGI010000234.1, read as the reverse complement.
AGCACACTCCGTTCATAATCTCTGGTATTAGAAATTGGCAAATGTCCTTAGTTGTTGTCAAAATGATAAGAAGCTACTTCTACAGATAACTTGCCTACTAACACGCTTGTAAAACATCTTTTCCACTGTAGGGATTTTTCTCTGTTTTGCTTCTAAATAAATTTCTACGATGCCTCAATTGCATCTCAAATCTTATTCATTCATCATAATAAGTGTCACTTATTAAGTGTATATAGCTAAATAGGGGGTAATAAATATGATTAGCACTTAAGCCGCCATGTGTAGCAGCACACTTTAGGTTTAGCTCCTTCTCCTCATGATGGGGTGCATGCCGCATGGTATAGGCAACCTAGTATAGTAATCACTCATGATCAAGATGGTATGCTTATCTTATCATGTAAATTAAGAAAACATTATGCCTTCATTTTTTCACAACAGCCCAATTTCCCATGTATGACCTGGTGACTGTTTGAAATTCTCATTGAAATATGTTTGGCCCCTTCGATCTGTTGACTTTACTTTGTGAACTAGGCAATATACTAAGTGCCATTGGTAGGAGGGTGATTTTAATATTTTGGAAATATATACTATGGGGAAATGATTGATCACTTATTTCCTTTAGGACAAAGGTGATAGGCCATATTAAACACTAGTCTCTATAGTCACTACACTAAAACTTTAGCATTAGGACTATGCATTATTCTAGATGGAGTAGGATATTCGACTATTTTGGAAAGGAGTTCGGAATGTTAAGTAATATATTGCATTCATTTGCTAAACCTAGACACCTATTTAGGTGTCTTGTATATTGCTTCAATAAGGGGACGGTTTCTTTTTTTCAATATTCTGTAGATTTGAAGTCATCAACTCTAGAATATTTTGCTGGCCATTATCAGTTCATAATGATTATTATACTGCTAACATCAAAAATTCCACAACCCCATTAAGTGTTGTGACTTAGTTTTCTTTTTGAATTATGATTTGCTTTCTTGGATTAGTAATAAGCAAAAACTCCTGAAGATCATATATATATATATATATATATATATATATATATATATATATATATATATATATATATATACACATATATATATTATATATATATATATATATATATATTATAATATATATACATATATATATATAATATATATATATATATATATATATATAGATATATATATATATATATATATATATATGAAAACACCAAAACAACTTTAAATAAATCTATGACCATCTAAATGGGGGCTTATGCTTTTAAGATCCCAGCTATAACACTCTCCATCTATAAAATACGAGACTATCCACTAGCTTCAAACACCTCAGCATAATCTTACAGATCCATCTGTAGGATAATAGTTAACCACAAAAAGAGAATATAGAGGCAAAAACATAATACTTGAGTTCCTACTGTGGCTGCACACATAAGAAAATCCAAAGGATTAATATGGTTTCTTATTAAACTTCTATTTGTTCCTACATTCAGGAAGAAGTGCATGCCACCAATAAGCTTCAGAGCCTGAAGTTAGTAAACCTACTTGGTTGTCATTGTGAAAACTATGAGAGGTAACCCGTACAAAGTACATGCCTACCAATACCCTTGGAAATCATCCTTTTCATTGTAAGTTTTCGAACCTCATTGCTTAAATGAGGCTTTCTAAGATCATTATATTCATCGATCTTTTTTTCCAAGCACTGGGAGGAATACATCTAAAAGGGTAATATATAGCTTTGAGATTGTTACCTGACCTTATTAGTGGAATACGTATTCCATCTAGTGACGTAAGTATTTAGCTCTTTTTTTTCATTTATATCTAACTGTTAAGCTTAATAGTCAATTAAGATGATAAGTCTCATTTATATAGGCTTAGGTCTTGATATGAGACACAAACTTTCAAATGCTGGTGCATCTTTGCTTAAGAGGACATTTATCGAATGATGAGTGTTTAAAAGTTTCTTGATCTAAAGTGGGATCTTTATTTTCTCTATACATACTAATAATGGCGATGGTATGCCTATTGTGGGATGATATCTACTATTACCCTCTGCTCTTGTACTTTAAGAGTGGCTTCTAGTTAACATGAGATCTTTTAAATTGTCCAAAGAAGATGTAACAACAATGTCTTTTACGTCCACTTGAAACTTCCAATTGTTTGTTTGTGTTCTACAATTTCTCAAGGCTCATGATTTCATCATGTATTGTTTACAACATCTTGTAAAGTTGATTTATGGCATCCTATTTCGATCCTTAGTATGAAAAAATTGGATATTAATAGTGTTCTTTTGTCTTGCCTTCAGGATGAGAGGGGGATAAAATATGGGAAAAGGAAACAATGAAACAAAGAATTTGCTTGAAGAACGAGGTTGAGGAAGCATGTATTGAAGAACTAGAAGAGCAATGAGAATTGAGAAGCAAGTTGCAATGGCGTGAACTTAGTCTTGGGATGTAATGATGAAAGGTCTTTTTGAGAATTGGGCTAGTATCATAGAATAAGTTAAGATTCTTCTCCAATCTAGAGTGCCCATCAATTTGGCAAGCACTGAGGTGAGGAATTGCAATTGAGAATTACATTGTACTTTATATGAAGTATGAGAAAAAATATAAGACTTAATTAGATAGCTACCGATACACTAAGCACATAAAGCTTTGAAATCCTTGACCAACGTTAACGCATCACAAACCATAACTGATACTCGGCTAATGGGTGTCAAAAAGCTACTTTAGAGCCGTTAATTTACTTAATTTAATGACTCTCACCATGGGCATATTTTTGATGAATTTTGATCTAACATTTGGTGAATGTACTATTGATGAATTTGATTCAGTCGGCAGTAAACTTGATTGAAAACATGGAATGCATCTTTTTCAATCTTTTCGCTTTTCATCTTGTACCTTCGTAAATTTATATTGGTCAATTCTTTTTCAATTCATTTAGTGAACTAATACAAGTAGCATGGTGAATATTATAATCAAGTGTGGTGAATACAAGAAAATTTAGTGAACTAATACAATTGGAAAGATATTCCCCTCAATCATAGACACATAGGCCAATTTAATACATACGATGAAGGTGAGATCAATTTTTCTTAAAGACCGTGATTTGTAAAAACTTAGTATTAATATAACGCCTCACTTAATTGCAATCAGGGTAAAGTGCAAACAATCTGATATACCATATAGAGAGCAATTGCACTTTATGCTTCATATTCCTAAAATAATAAACATCATAAGTATTTTACTTAAAAATATTTATAGCCACAAACTACATAAAGAGAAACAAATACCCAAATATGAGTTCAAGAACATTAAAAAGGATTATAAAAATAGCTATATAATCGACACATTGCGGCTACACACGCAAAACGTAAGTCTATATTATCACAAGTTTAACTCCTAAATCAACAACTTTATGCCTAGGTTGAACTACAACACTGCTCATAATGTGAAATTGCTATCTTGTTCCGCCAAGCTATGTTCTCAAAAACCTCCAAAGTGTGACAAATATTGAAATTACCTGAAATACCAAAAATCATCAATCTTAATTTAGCCATCTGTAGTCTATTAGCAAAATTTGACGTAAGGCAATAAGATAGTTAGATGTCACTGGATAAAAAACCATGATGGTCTATCTAAAATTCAAATAGGAATTATCAGCACGTATACAGATTCAGAGGTAACTAGTTTAGATTAGTCCAAACATATAAAAACAAATTTAGATCAATTTTAATTGGCTTGAACTAGTTCAAATATGTATTAACATGCTTAAAGTTGTTTAAAAGTATCTCATTAACCTAATGCTAAACTATGCAATTTGCTCTTGAAAGACATGAATAAGAATATGGCCAAAACAATTATATACATCAACTGTTCCATAGCTAGATAATTAAACTGATGGAGAAAATTTTCATTGCACTCATCCTTTACAAATTTGTATAAACAATTTCTAAAGGTGCATCAGATTACAAAACTACGACAATGATGTGCATGGGACCTCTAGGTCAACAAACCCTGCTATAAACCATTATACAGTGTGAATAATTTTAACACAAGCTCTAACATTTAGAGGATGTGTTTTGCAAAAAACTTTTTGTTCGCAAAAATCTGCATGAAATGAAGAAACATGCCAGGAATAAGACAAAGGCTAAAGCTTCAGCTGATAACACCCCTCTCCCTCCTTCCATGATTACAATTTAGCCAGCTTCAAAGTTATGACAATGCTCTACATTATTCAACTAACATGGGAGCAAGTATGTACCTTAATGAAAGACAATTTATGACTATCATATTTTTGCTTGGGCATAAGAAATAATCACGAGACTGTGTATGCTATTATATGACGGGCATAAAATTATAGAAGAGCTAACAAAGTAAGAAAGCCTCCTATTCATTGATGATAGTTCACTATTATATTGTCGTTTTCAAATAAATCTCTAACTCCACCAAAATGATTGGATGAATTTACCAAAAAGAATGTATAAATTTACCAAAATCCATGTCTAACTTCACCTGAATGAGTATACAAGTTCATAAATCATGGGATGACAAAGTTGATATAATGGCTACTGCAAATGAGTTATCTTTCATAAATTACTATTGCCTAAACCCTACTACAATAAAATCGGTATTCTATGGAGGTTCTACTTTTTTCAAATTAACTAAGCGTGGCCCATGCGAAACAAAGTTTGTCTATTAAATATATAATATAAGACAACACCATTCAAGAATTTAATATGAAATTTCATATCCGAGTGATTGGTATGAACATCTTAAGAGAATTATACTAATTAGCATCATGAACTCAAAAAAAGATGATGCAATAGTCTTGTCACATTGTCTAGAAGAAAACGATAATTATCTTAGTCACCACTTGGACTAAGAATATCGTCATCATTTTCTCCACTCTAAATAACATTCAGATATTAGTTCTAGTTGTGTGAAAGGGAAAAGCCATTATGCTCTATCTTGTAATTCTAAACCCTAATGCACTTACACATCATAACCTTATTGGCATCAACTTCTTGAAACCAAAGACATATTTCTCTTCTTAAGATCAAAGTCCAATGGATATTTAGTGAGCTTCCATCATCTAAGTCGAATCCTCCATTCAAAATCATATTATACTAAGAATAAAGGCCGTCAAACCCAGGATGCCTATGAGAGGCATATGTTGGACAAATTTACATTTTACTATGTATATAGCTACTCATTAAAATCAACAATACATTCTTACGCTAGAACCTTATGGGCATAGTGGCATACCAAATTAGCAGCAGCATCAAATATAATGACATAATTCACCATGGATAAACTATAGCTTTCACATGAAAATAAATGGATTCAATTGACACAACAAGATGGATAATATAAGTAGCAGATGAGACAAGTAAGACAGTGATTAATTCTCATTTTCTTATGATGAATTCATGGTGTAATTAGATGAGCTAAGAGTAGAGGTCATATCTTATTAATCTTAAGTTTTCTATAAAGATTAATTTTTTCACTTGTTCTGTGGCATCTAGCAATACTGCAAAATCTTGGTGACGCAGTATCGTAAAACACAAAAACTAACACTTGCAAACTGAAATTCTAGATAAGACATAGAAATAACATAGTGAACTTTGATACAAAATTTCACAAGGAAAGCAAGAGAGAGAATTCAACCAATTGAAGTGATGGAAGCATGATATCCCAACGGAAGCAAAATATATGTTCAAGTTCACCCAAATGGACATTCAAGTTCATATTTAAGGAGGGCTAGGATATGGGCAGTTGTCGTGATTTTGCAATTAAAGCACCTTCAGAACATAAAAACATATTTTTTTAAGGATATTCATAGAGCTTTGAAACCTATTTATTTTTTTAATGTATATGATTCATATTTTATGAGCGACGTGTAGTGGTGCCTTGAAGAGAGTTTGTGAAGAGAAGTGAGTAAGTAAGAAGAATTTGACCAAATATCCCATTACCAACTCACTAAAGCTCAAAACCCATACTATGATGCCATTCCTATTTGTAAGGAGATTCATTGTAGGGAACCTTATAAAACACCTAATGGTATTTCAAATTTTCTTTCTCTCCAGTTTGCATGCAACCTGCAAATAAATTTTCGGATAGTTGGCAAAAAGGGAGTCATGGACAACTTAAAAGATCAACTGCTTAATACTAATGTCTAGGAAGGAAAAACAATTCTCTTTTTATGCAGTTTGGGCAAAACCCAAACATAAGCATTGTTGCCTCCAAAAGACCTCGAAAATATTTTAATAGGATTTTAACTTAGTATTAAAAAAACAATTGAAACTAAAGGAAAGGAAATTGAGCAAGGAAATATATTAAAGACATTTAGATATCCCTCAGAAATATCTATCATCAACTAGATATCAGTCCACTACTTCTAATTTGGATATAGTAATTCTTCACAAGAATGTAAAAACAAACTCAAAAATGAAAGAATTGAATAGAGTTGAAATCATATTCACAAACATAACTTTCCCAAGGTGCAAACCATGTGCATATACGTTCACCAAAATAGATGTATAAGTTTATTATAGTAAATGCATTAGTTTACTAAAACAGTTGTGAAAGTTCACCAAAATATATGTAGAAGTTCACCAAATAAGATGTGTACCCACTAAAACTAGAATAAATTACAAGAGGAATTTAATTAATTCACTAAAAAAATGTTTAGGTTCACTATATAGAGAGGTAGAATTCACCATAGTTAATACAAAAATTTACTAGTAATAAAAATCATTTCTCACCATCAACATGTTCCTTTTGTAAAATAAGGCCCCAATCGTATTTTGAGCATATTAAATGAATAAATGCCCATTCAACGCTTCATCAAAATGAATGTATGGGTTTACCACAGGGCATGTAAATATTTATCAAACTATATGTACTTATGTAAAGACACGGAGACTCCACTAGCTCCAAAGTGCCACACACAACTACTCATGTGAAAAACAACGAGACATAACACAATGGGAGAGGACATATATGTGGCATTCAAGAGACATCTCTTAGGGTACGCAGTTGAGCGTAGCACAACACACAACACACTAAGCACAGTGAACACGAGACTAATAGATTTTAAAACCCATTATCCATTATGGATTAAGTTTCAATAACCCCCTCACCCCCCACCCCCACAGACACACACAAAGTAAGCATAGAAAACTAATTTGAAGAGACACAATTTCAAAGCCTAATTTAGAACCAAAAGAAAGTTCAACCAACATTATATTAGAATTCATGAACAAATTCAGAAAATCGAAAAAACTTCTCTGATACTGAAGATGCAATCTTACACCTGAAAATCAACTAAACATTAACTTTTAGTGGCCAAAAATCGTGAGAATAAAAGTTCAATCAAACTAATAGAATGAGCATCAATTGGATGGAGGAACAAGGATAAGCTAATCAGATGCAACTTCTAATTCCACTTGTTACGCAACAATCAACATAAAAGTAATGTAATTGCACGATCTTACCTAACCACCAACCATCTATACACAAGATATAGTAGTTCACCAAATTATATATACTAGTTTACCAAACAAAAATGCATTAGTTCACTAAAATATATGTGTAATCAGCCATGATGGATATTGAAGTTTGCAGAGGGACTAGGGATAACATAATGTTGTCATAGTTTTACAATTAAAACACACACATATGAATCTATTACAACACATTTCCAAATCACCAGCCTACTAGGTTTGGTTCCCAAATCATCGACCTAATAATTCCGAACAATCCCATGTCTGCTAGGAAAAAAGAGGGGTCCATATTGGTCCAGTTTTAGATAACTATATATGTAGATGATTAAACATAACTTTGGAAAGCTTTTACTCATCTCTGGACTAAACGGATGGCAAACTGGTTGAGGGCTTTATAAGATAATGCAATAAGCTACTGCAATTTGAAAGTGCTACTCTCGTAATTTTTGTAGCTTTTGTAGCAGATGTGAAGGGTAAGGATAAGAATAATAATTCATGCTTTGTTTCCTAGTCCGTTCCTTTATTAGTTGCCACTTGTTCATGTGAACATCAAAATTATATGCATTTTGGTGCTAGGAATTGTGGTTATATGCTGGTTACTAGAACTTTCTTCATATATTTTTTCCTACAGTGTTAGGCTATCCTTCCGTTTCCACACTAACTCCATCATAAGCAGCACCAGGCTATAATAATGAAAGGCTATAATATAAGCCTCTTTGTTTCCTTCCAGGTACCTACATCTGATCTGGGCACCTAAATAAAATGTGACGAACACTACCAAGACCTCCTTTAAAAAAAGGCCTGGTAAAATTTTCTGAATTCCTCAATTATTTCTGATTCTCATCCTGAAGTTTGAGAAATGCAGTAAAGTAATAGTGATTGGAACGCGGTAGTGGCGAAGATATGAAGATCACTTTTCCAACATTCTCTTTACCAAAATATACATGCAAGTTCACCAGAGGATATGTGTAAGCCCACTAAAACAAGCTTTGATAGGAGCCTTAGACCTCCATATACTGTCGGTAGGAAAATCAACATTATTCGATCCTTTACAAGCCTCTCTACAGAAACTCTTGACAGTGAACTTCCCTTTTAAATCATGGGGCCAAATAATCTTGTCATTGCCCACTGTCGCAACCTTAGCATTAGCTACCAAAGCCAAAAGGTTCAAAATGCTCTCCTCTTCCTAATTATTAGGGCTTTTTGAAAGTAATATTCCAATGGTTTTGATTACCATTCCAAGACACTAGTTGTTGCATGTTTACATCTCTAAAGCATGCCATCCTAAAAAGATCCAGAAATTAATCCTTAAAAGGTTTATCTAAACGCCACGTATCATGAGAAAGCAAAACTCTAGACCTATTTTTCACCTCAAAATTCAAAAGAGAATCGAAAACTGTCCAATCTGCTAATAATCAATTTCCAGCCACCTACCCCATGCGGATAAGGGCTCTTCTTGCTCCATCATGCAAACCTGTCCGCATCATATTTCATTGTCATCATATTTTTCCAAAGAGTGTTGTCTTCTTTAGTGAATCTCCAAAGCCACTTGGCCTTGAGGGCCTCGCTCATAGCACAAAAAGGCTTTATACCTAGCCCACCTTCATCCTTTGGATGGCAAACATCAACCCACTTGACCCAATGAAATCCCATTTCAACATCTTTGTTAAACCAAAGAAAGTCTCTCATGATCTTCTGTAATTGGCTTGAGATGCTGGCAAGAATAGTACAAAGATATAAAATAAATTGGGATACTCTAAAGAGTGCTTTATAATAAGTTTAGTCTACCTTCCTTGGACAGAAGCTTTGATTTCCACGCCGTTACTTCCTTTGGAACTTTTCAATAATCAGCTCCCACACGACTTTGCACTTACAAGGGGCTCTAAGAAGAAGACCGAAATAGGAAGATAGAAGACAATCAATCCCAAAATCTAAAAATTATACTATAACATGGATGTCTGGTACCTCTCTAATAGGGATGAGAACACTTTTAGCTAAGTTGACTTTGAGGCCAGACGTTGCTTCACATAAAAACGAAATGCATCTTAAGTACCCAAATTACTCTTATTTGGTTTGTAAAAAAAAACTAGGTTTCATCAACAAAGAGCAAATGGGAAACCAACATACTCTCTAACTAAGGATTACACATTTGAAAACCTTCTAGAAAGTGCACCTCAATAGCTTCATCACTAAGCTACTGAATGTCTCTATCACCAAAATAAATAAGAGGAGCTAACAGATCACCTTGATGCAGCCCTTCAAAATTGGAGGAAAACCCTGAAACTTCACAATTAACCAACCCAAAATAGCAAATAGTAAACATACAAAAATGCATCCAACTCCTTCATTTGCTTAGGAAGCCTATTTTTTCAAGTGCAGCCATAAGAAAACTCCAAGAAACATGGTCATCAGCCTTCTCAATATCAAATTTGCAAAGAATATTTGATTGAATTCAACTTGATGTAGACATCAATGCACTCATTAGCTATCAAAGAAGTGTACAAAATTTAACGATCGTGAATGAAAGCATGTTTATTAGGACTAACAACTCTGTCCAATGCTTTCCTCAATCTTGAAGCAAGGACTTTGACCAAAATTTTATCGACATTCCCTACAAGGCCAATAGGCCTGAACTTCATAATATTGCCTGCCTAGACTGCCCCTGCTATTTTAGGAAGTAACCTTAAAAAGGTGGCATTCAACCTTTTTTGAAAAACACCTCTTGCATAGAAGTCAGTGTCCCAACAATGCTCGAAGAAAGCAATATTAAAACCATCTGGCCTAGAGATTTTTCTTTTCGTAAATCATTGATGACATTCCTTGCTTCTTCCTCAAAAAATTCTTTCTGTAGATTTATGGCATCTTCCATGTTGATGGAATCATAAGAAATCCGATCAACTAATAGCCTCTGAGGTTGATCATCATGAAAAACGTTCTCATAAAAGTGAAAAATAGCACTTTTCATCAACGATTCCTCAGCGTAAACCTCATTATTCACTTTAACATTCCAAATCGCATTGAAATTTCTTTCTTTCTTCACCACGATATGAAAAAATTTGGTTTCCAATCACCCTCTGCACCACTGTTGTTTGACTCTTTGCCTTAAAAAAAGTCAATCCAATTACGCACCAAAGATATCTCTTTCTTCAACTCAAATCTTTCAACTCTATCATCACAGATGAGGCTAAGTTGTTGCTCCTTTGCATCCAAGACCTTGACCTTCTCAACTAGATTAGCCAACCAGGTGTACAGGTGCCCAAAAACATCCCCCAAATCATATGTCCAACAAAGTTGAATGTCTAGTTCACTAGAACAAATCCAAAGTTCACTAAGATGAATGCATAAATTCACCAAAATGAAGCCCAAGTTCGCCACTTATCAACATGAATACATAAGTTCACCAAGATACATGTCTAAGTTCACCAGTATAGATGCCTAGGTTCTCCAAGTTGGATACACAAGTTTATCGAAATACATGCCTAAGTTCACCAGTATGAATATAAAAATTCACCATGAGGATTGAAATACTTCACTAAAAAAAAATACCCAAACCATTCACTAAGCTATATGCACAAGTTTATCAAAACACATGCCTAAATTGACCGGTATAAATATAAATGTTCACAAGAGGGATGAAAATACTTCGATTAAAAAAATTTGCAGCCCACAGACATGAATCCCCAACTTCACCAAGATAAATGTATAAGTTCACTAAAATATACATCCAAGTTCATTGATGTGAATGCACAAGTTCATTTAAAACATTTTCAAGTTCACCCAAATTGAATGACGAAGTTCACCAAGATAAATGCCTAAGTTTAACAATATAAGAAATGCCTTTCCCCAAAATAACATGTGATCCATACCTCGAGATAATTTCAACATCAATTTTTTACATCCACATTATAAGTTCCACTTTGTAAAATTTTTTAACCTTTAATCGATTAAAAAATATAGAACACTAAATCATTAAATGTTAAGTCAGCCCAAAAGTTTAAAAATATGAAGAAATTTGATTTGTGCATATGAGAATATAGGTTAGTTAACATACCACCCATTGAACATCGAAAATCGTTGTATTGGAATCTATGCGCATACAAACTGGAAACTTAATTACAAAACCTTTCTCAAACTCTCGCCCATGGTATTTTATATAGTGATCCATAGTAGTTATTAGCATATTTAGACCAACTTTCCTTAATCTTTCAATATAAATAGGTCTCCTTCTCTATCCACTCCATGAGAACCTTGTGAATAATACTTCAAGACTTTCATGTAACTTCCAACAAATCTAGGATAGCATTAACATGGATGACTACATCATTAAAAAGAATCATGCACTGTATTAGCATCAAAAATAAATAAGTAGACCAAAAGTTGTAAAGAAAAGTGCATCAATACTAAGCTCAGTGCCAAAGTCATTAAAATAAACATATTCATTAGATAGTCAAATATTGCCTTGCCTGAAATTAACTGTTGAATCCAATAGGGAGTCTGACATGTACTTTCTAAATTTGAGTATAATTTGTGGTATGCTTCAATGGATGTCACCTTAGGAAAGATATGACTAGTACTTGAAAAAGATTTTACTCACCAGCTTGCTAGAAACTGAGTTCATGCTTGCTATTTGTTTGTGGAGTCTTGCCTACATGGAATGGTGTATGTGTTGTTCAAGCTATCTTACCTAATAAAAGCAAGGATAAATAGTAACAAATACAAGTATACAACCACACAAACTAATGAATCGCTAATTTAGTGTTACAACTCTTGAGACAGGTAATTTCAGGTACATCTAGACATAAGAACACAAGTTGATTATCAAATTTAGTCGCTCATCCTCAAAACAATGAAATAAAGACACATCAACTTCTCACATCAGATGGCAGCCAGTTTGATAAATCTCCACCCAGAGTCAGTTGGTTTAGCAACACCTAAATTACCTTAAAGTACCTAAAGTCACCATTAATATGACATTAGGCACAAAACAGAATACCCTAGTTAGTCAAAGTGCACTTAATTTTAGGATTCTTGAGTTATTAGCACACTAAATTCAGAGTTTTGTTTAAAGCCTACAATAAAATATAGATGCACACATACAAGAGAATGTGGAAATAGGAAATAGTATAGTCACACACCTCGACAACCATAATAAGAGAATATATCAAATACTAGCATCACGAAGTCATTGAATCATGCATAGGAAGGGTTGTACGATACCTAGTGACACTTAGAAGACAACGAGTCAAATTGACATTTATACAAGAAAGAACAAGAAACATCACCAATTGCAAAAACTAATACCTTTTGTGTTCACCAAGTTAAGCACAATGCCAAAAATTTAGAGTCCACCGGATGATAATAACTACCTCATACTTCTCACATGCTCAAACCAAGATCAACAGCATTAACATATGAAAACGCACAACAAAGACTACCCATATCTTTCCTAACAAATCTTTGCTAATGAACCAAAAAGAAAACAATTCACAACACTGTGAGCTAATAAACATCCAAATTTACATAAACAGCTGCACAGCTAAACCTAAATGAAAGTACAAGTTCGCCAAAATAATTCTCAGCATTAACAGTAGTTCAATTACCATCACTCCTCAAAACAAACAAATTTCCTATGAAATTTAAAATTAAGATCTTAAAATGAAGTTCCCAATCATAATTCACCAAATCAAATTTAATAGTTCATCAAACAGAAAATGAAATTTCACTAGAATAACTAGGCATATTTATAGAGCAATAACTATTTTAACAATCCCTTTGTACGTTGTCCACATTTTGAATCAAGTTAGTTAGCAATCTAGGTATACAGGTATATACACACAGCAAAATAGTCAATTTTTTATGCGTATTTTAAATAAATAAAAAAACCACTAAAGACATTGTGCCAGTACAACCTGCTTATGCTCTAATAGGGCTAACTATCGTCTAAATACATCATATAAATACCATAAAACAAAGGTAAATGGACCTAAGAACAAAAAAAGTGAAAAGAAACATGAAAGAAAAACAAGGGGAAAGAAGAAATTGACTAAATTTCTGCAAAATATCCAATGTGAACAAAACACATCTAAACATAGATGATAAACTAATTTTGATCATCAAACAAATAAATGAAAATAGCAACAAACCTTAATTTTGGCCATGATAAAAAGCACGAGCACATATAGCACTGAGGAATCTAGGGTTCGTAAATCACATATACAACACCTGCATGCCAAATTGAAGCCCAAACATATAGGATTAGCTAATTTTAATTATCAAAAAAAAAAAAAGAAAGGATAACTTACCTGAATTTCAATTTAGAAGCAAGACCTTAAGCAAAGAATACCATAAGAAAACTAGGGTTTGCTAATTCCGAAATTATATCAAAATAAGTAAAAATCGTGAAAATAACTTCTGGCTAAATACACTACGGTAAAGCAAAAATGCCATGAAATGTTTTTATTTTCTTGCAGATTTGTCATTGTTCCGGGAAAAACTTTTCGTGCCTTGTTGAAGATGACGTGGGATGAGAGCTCGGGCTTATATCATGGCACATGCAAATCAGTTGGTGGGCCCTTCTCCTTTGTCGAACCTGCAAAAAAGGTACCCTCAGATTGTGGACTGGGGAAAGCCTCTCCAACAGTCAAGTCAAAGGTTCAAGAGAGATAAATGCGGTAAAGAGAGAGAGTGTAGAGACAAATTTGTCAGAGTGTGAATCACTTTCCCGTGGTGGGTAGGTGAGTATTTATAACTACTGTAGTAAGGGGTAGGATGGTAATTTCATGTTGAAAACCCTCCCCCAAGTGGACTGCTATCTGATTTGCTCCATTTGGGCCTCTGATGGGAGCCCCAAGGGTCCCGTTTGGGCCCACTATGCCTGGTTGGGGCTGTCCTGCAATTGGGGATCCCTGGGCTTTCTAGAGAAAATCATATTTTTTGGATCATTTAGCCCCCCACATTTTACCTACACATGGGTCCGCCCGAATAGTAAGGTGAAATGTGGATCAGTCTGGGCGTAGCGGTGGTTAGTGGATCATGGGGAAACGGCCTGTCCTTGGTCGGTTACCCTCTCCTGATCTGACACTTTGCTGTCGGTTAGTGCCGTTCTGGGGTTTCCGAGGATGTTTGGTGTTACGAGATCTCGTCAACTTTAGGGTATAAAAAGGAGTCGCCTCAGGACTCTGATCTGTATGCCTTTGGATATCCCTTACACCAAAGATCCTCTCTTTCTAATATGGGGTCTCCCTGCTTATTGATGACGGACGAGATGGCGCTCTACGTTCTGGGTAACTTTGAGTGGTATCGTAGGGAGGTGGTGCTTCCTCCTTGTCTGCTGCCATCCAATTATGAAGAACTATACTCGGACTTCGTCCTTGCTGAGGCTAAGGAGTATGCCCAGGATTACGAGGTTCCTGAGTTACCCCAGGTGGTATTCCTGGCAATGCTCCTTAATAACGTCGTGAAGCTTGATGTCCCGCGTAGGCGAATGATCGAGGTAATGGAGTCAGCCCTCAAAGAGTTGCGGTGGAGCACATTCCAGGTCTGGGTAGGGCGTAATAGGGGCAGGATCTTGGAGACCTGCTAATAGGAAGCACTCAGCAACTCAGAGGAGGAGGAGAGCTCAGGGTCAGACAACCAAACCTCCTCTCTAGTGATGGCAGTGAGGAGTAAGGCTTAACTAGCAACGATATTTGGGGTGTGCATTTTGTGTGGTTTTTTTAGTACTCCGTAAGCGCTTGTAATAAAACGATGGCTTTCTTTGCGGGAGCTTTGCGTTAGCTTTGGTGTTTTTGCTTACTGTCATTGACCAGGCGACCCGGTTATTGAGGCTTGACTATGTGACATCTTGGGGCTCGGCCCTCTGGTCTAGGACTTGAATGGATGGCCTCAAGGTCCTTCTCTTGGATGGGGAGCCCTTTGTGACGGTGACATTTGCTCCGGATACTAGGTAATCCGTCGTCACGTGGCGAGAGGTGAGCGGTACATTAATGCGGGGGCATATTAGGAGTGTGTGGTCCCCCTTTAGCCCCCTCTGTAAAGGTCACTTAAAAGCACTCTCAAATCTTTTGTGAGAGAGAGGGATAAGAGTTCTAGATAGAGTTGCGGTTTACTATCCTCATCATGGTCTTTCCCCCCTTCCGGGACACTGAAAAGATGGTTGATCATGCCAGGAAACCTTCAAGTGGCACCTGAGGAGGGCCTCGCATCCACCTTGTCCGCTCCTAGAAGATTACCGAGACTTACGTTTGAGCTTTACCTTGCCCGACGCGAAGGAAGTTGCACGTGATTTTAACACCCCAAAGATTGTCCTGGCTACCTTTTATGCCATGTTGCTTAATGATGCTATATAACTGGGCATATTAAACTGGTTTATGATTGCGAATTTAAAGGCGACTCTTGAAGGCTTACCGTGAACGTCTTTCGAGTCTTCGCTAAATGTCGATAGGCGTAGCCTTCTGGAGCTGCAACTTTGCCAATGTACTCCCCTGGAGGGTGCTCATGGGCTAGTGAATGGCAAGGAAGAAAGCTTAAGATCAAATGATCCCCCACCCTTTTCTAGTGATGAAGAGCAGTGTTAGACTTTTCAAAATCTTTCCTTGTATTATGCTCGACATTGTGTTTTCCTCCTTATAAGGCGTGTCTATAATCGCTGGTGTTAATAATAAAATGTTGGCCCTCTATGCTACGGTTTGACTTCTTTACGAGTATTTTATGTTCCATTCTTACGGCGGTTATGCACGACCGTAATGTCCACCTTTGAACTTATCAAGCCCTCAGCTCCTAAGGGAGTTCGGAGGATAGGCCCCATTCTCCGTACCCTACCAGTAGTCTTATTGATTGGCCTTGGGGTCAGGGACCTATGTTGGTCAGCCTATAAGTCAGATCTCTGAGCTGTGACCCGCCCTTGGAACTTTAGGGATGCCCAGAGCAATTTCTGAGGTATAGGAGCCACGTGACAAAGGCAGAGTGGCTCCTTGGTTTTACTGCCTCTTAGGGAAACGTGTTGTTCTTTGTCATACCCACCTCCCTCTATAAAGGTTGGGTAAAACCATCTGGGATGCATCACTTAACCAGTCTTCTCAACCTTTATAGTAAGAGAAAAAACGACAGTGGTAGAGAGAGAGAGAAGACCCATCATGTTTCCCAACTTCCTCAACACTGAGCAGGCTACTGAGTATGTTAGGGAAAACTACCTTTAATCTTTGAAGGAATCCTCTACTCTTCAACCTAGTTTGCTTCCCGAGAACCACCACGGCTTTTGCCCTAACTTCGACCTTCTCGTGGCAATGCGATATGCTCACAACTCCCGTATTCCTAAGATGATGTAGGCTATTTTTTATGCCATAGTGCTCAACGATGCTGTGGAACTAGGACTCTCGAGCAGGATCGCGACGGATTGCGTGATGTCAGTCCTGCAGGCGTTGAACTGGCTGTTATTGAGACCTGGCTGTGGGGAATCAAGGAAAGGCTTAGAAGAGTGCAGATTCCCCGTCTTATTGACCTGATTGCCAATCCTGCACCGGCAGGTGGCCTTGAAGAACACTCGAGGTTGAGCGACGCCCCTTCTGCTTCAAGCGATGAGCAGTAGGCATAAGGGTCCTTTTATATCTCGCTTCTTCATTGTCTTATCAGCCTTTGTAGAAGCTGATCTGTAGCTACTCATAATGAATAATAAAAGGTTACCCCTTGTTGCATGGACTTGATTCTCTATTTAGTGCCCTTGTATTTTTCTTTGCATGACATCCTATGTGGACTTATATCCCCTAGCCCCTAGGCCATGTCTGAAGACCAACGACCTCCTTTGGGGGACTAGCTGTCTAGCATCCGGCCTATTATCGTACTTAGGGAGCTTAGGCCCTTTTATGGGGGTTGAGAATGCGATGGTTGGTTCTGGTCTATACAATTGATCGGTCGGCCCTTACTAAGGACCAGAGTCAATGACGATTGATCCTAGGATCATGTTAGAGGACCCTTAGCCCCCATTGGGGCTAAGAGTTTAGCGACTGGCCCTGAGGCCGTGCTTAAGGACCCTTGTCTCTTCATTAAGACTAAAGATGTAACGACCAGCCCCTAGGCCGAGCTACAAAATTCTTAGCTCTCATTAGGGCTAAAGATGTATCGCCCGACCCTTAGGCCAAGCTATGGCATCCTTAGCCCCCGTTGGGGCTAAAGGTGTGTCGTCCAACCCTTAGGCCGAGCCGTAGGGCCTCTAACCCCCACTGGGGCTAAAGGTGTAATGACCATCCCTTAGATTGAGCTACAAGATCCCAGCCCTCCCTTGGGGCTAAAAGAATATCACCCAGCCCGGAGGCCGAGCTGCTAGACCCTTAGCCCCCATTGGGGCTAACGGTGTATAGGCCGGCCCTAAGGCCAGGTTACAGGACCCTTAGCCCCCATTGGGGCTAAATGTGTATCGTTTGGCCTTAAGGCCGAGCTGCAGGACCCTTAGCCCCATTAGGGCTAAAGGTGTATTGGTCAGCCCTGAGGCTGAGCTGGAGAGACCTTAGCTTCCCTTAGGACTGAAGAGTTCATGGGAAGAATTGTAGCTATGAGGGTTGGCTCTCAAATGCCAGGTATCACTTTGGGTGCTACGTGTCAGGATGGCGTCCCCTCGAGTCCCTTAGGAAGAGTGCCTCCCTTCCTTCTTCTCTTACCTCGCTTATATAAAGGAAGTCAAATCCTTTGGGGTGAGTCATTTCCTCGCATTCAAAAGTTTCCTAGAGAGAGAAGTAAAGTTATAGAGAGAGAAGCTCTGCCTCTCCCTTAGTTTGCATTCAAACTTACTGTAGTGTCTTCATCCCCTCCCTTTGAATCTTCAAAGGGTCTGTGTGTATCTTCATCTTTGTCTTTAATACCCCCTTTAACTCTTCATCCTTTTTCCCGGTATGTTCCTCATGCCTTTCTAAAGGGGTCATATTGTGTACTGTATTTATATAAGTATGTCTTCATCTTGTTCATCGAGTGGGAAAGTCCCTGAGAGATCGGCTGGCCCCCAAGTGGAGGGCCTCCATCCTCAGTTTCCAAGCCACCTGACCCTAATTGATGGTCGGGTGGTTGTACACATTCCCCCAAAGAATCAATCTAGGGAACCGAAGAAAATCCCCTATGTCGTTCCGATATTCGAGCCCCGCACCCCCTCGTGGTCTAGCTGCGAGTACTCTTCGACTCCTAGTATCCTCAACATTGAGAAGGATGTCGTTTATCTGTAGGAAATTGATGTAGCAGTTGATCGTATGGTTGACTTTCAGGAACGTAGAATGGCTAAGACCAAGACGACCCCCTGGCTGAGGAGTCCTGATGAGCTTCTGGCCGAGGGTACTGCTGAAGGTAATCCTCGCTCTTCCTCTGGCTCCCATAGGTTGAGCATTGAGGTTAAGGTTGAATCTACCAGCACCAGTTCTTTCTCAGAGGGAGAAACAAATTGCTCAGGAAGGGTCGTACTTAAGAAGAGAGGCCACGCTCGGAAAGAGCCGGTTCAAGAAGTTGTGGCTGAGGGGATGGTCTTTCTAGGGGCCTCTGCACGCTCGGACATCCAGGATGGGCTGAGCACTCACGTCCCAAACCCAAAAGTTGTGAGCTCCCTAAAGAGACCACACCACTAGACGACGAGGCTGCAACGCCTGATGAGGAAGGTTATGCCGCCGAGGCTGCAGAGGGTAGAGATCGTGATGAAGACCCTGACGTCTAGGGCCCCTAGATTTTGTTTTAACTTCTTTTTGTCTTTCCTTTTTACCATTAGTGCTCGTATCCCTTCTTTCATTCAATCAATGAAAAGTGTCTAAGTTTTTTGCACGGGGCCTTCTACTTTATTTCTTGCCTTTCTATTTGTTGTTATATTCCTACTTACTTGCTTGTCGTTGCATTTGTTTGGCTAGTCTGCTTATCCTTTGTGAGGTGGTGGCCCTTGAGTGAAACGATAAGTAAGGGATGGTCTAAGGTCCCGTGGCCCCCACTGGGGCCAAAAGTGCAGTGGCTAGCCATGAGGCCGTAGTTAAGGACCTTTAGCCTCCATGAGGGCTAAAAGTATAGTGATAGGCCATGAGGCTGTACTGAAGGACCCTTGGCCCCCAGTGGGGGCCTTGAGGTCCTGTTTGAGGACTCTTAGCCCTCAGTGGAGCTAAAAGTATAGCGTCCGGCCCTGGTGCCGTGCTTAAGAACCCTTAGCCCCCAGTAGGGCTAAAAGCATAGCAACTGACCCTGGGGCCATGCTTAAAAACCCTTAACCCACAATAGGGATAAAAGTATAGCGACCGACCATGAAGCCATGCTTAAAGACCCTTAGCCCCCATCGGGGCTAAAAGTGTAGCGATCGATCATGAGGCCGTGCTTAAAGACCCTTAGCCCCCATCGGGGCTAAAAGTATAGCAACTGGCAATGAGGCCGTGGTTAAGGAAGAATATCAGGCAATGAGGTGCATCCAAAATTGCCCTTACGACCATTGTATTCATTGCATGGAAAACATAAGTACATGAATATTGTGTTTGAACGAAGAACAAGTGCTAGTAGTAGTACTTTCACAGATTGCTGATGCGCCATGTTCATGGGATTGGCGTTCTACTAGGGGTCTCTAGGCGATATGTGCTGAGCTGTACCTAAGCAGTGACCTTATACGGTCCCTCCCAGTTCATCGTTAGCTTACCGTGTTCTCCTGCGTGGGCTACGGCCTCAGTACGGCGAAGGACAAAGCCCCTAACATTGATAGGGTGGAGTTTGATAGTGCGGTTATAAAGGTGTGCAATGCGTAATTTATAGAACCCCTCGTGGAGGAGGGCATCTCCTTGGAATGACGGTAGGAGGTCGTACTTCCCAAAGCGCAGCATTGTTCAACTATTCTTGGAATGTGGTAAGGTAATGGGTGTGCAAGGCGACTTCCACAGGCAGAACAACTTCAGGCCCTATACGAACATGAAAGGCGTTTCACCCGTGGCGGTCTTTTCAGTGGTCCTTAGTGACCACAGGACGCCATACAACTCGTCAGTCCATTTGCTCTTAGACTCGTCTAGTTTTTTCTGTGAGCTATGAAGGATGACCTTATGAGCTGCTTCAACCCGACCATTTGTTTAAGGGTGGGCAACGGCGGTAAAGTAGGCCTGACAGCCAAGGGCGCTCAGGTAATCTGTGATTTTGGTAGTGTTAAACTGACGACTGTTGTCGAAGATCATTGTACGGGTGATGCCAAAGCGAGTGATGATGTTTCTCCAGATGAATTTTTGCACCTCAGCCGTGGTGACGGTGGCGAAGGCTTCTGCTTCTATCCACTTAGTAAAATAGTCCACCATGGCAAAAAGGTATTTGCGCTGACCCGTGGCTTTTGACAAGGGCCCAAGTATGTCTATAATCCACGTAGCAACTGGTAAGGGACTGATAATGGGTGTCAAAGGGGTAATGGGCAGTCGTTGAATCGGAGCAAACATTTGACACTTGTCGCAAGTGCGAACTAAGTTCATAGCATCTTCCTGTAGGCTTGGCCAGTAGTATCCGATTCGTATTACCATGATTACAAGAACACGACCTTCTACATGGGAACTGCACACCCCTTCGTACAACTCCTCCAATATCTTCTTCCCCATCTCCAGGGTTACACAGCGCAGAAGAGGTTAAGGCGAAAGATTGTTTGTATAGGATCCCGTCGTATAGTATGAACCAGTTTGCCTGTCTCTTTAGCCGGTTGACCTCCTTAGAGTTCATGGGCAGGGTACCATCAGCTAAGTACACGTGAATGGGATCCATCCATGTCGAGCTCCTGTCCAACCAAAGGACATCATGAGGGTCAATGCTTCTTTCCGTCAGAGTTTCCCATTGAATGTGCTTCGACTTCCCATCTTCGGAAGAGCTTGCCAATTTTGATAATGCATCAGCCTGCTAGTTCTTGGACCGGGGGATATGCATTATTGAGAAATTTTTAAGTAACTTGGTGGTCTCTACCTGCCAAACATAGGCCGTCATAGTATCATCTTTTACCTTGTACTCCCCATTAAGCTGGCTGACCACAAGGTATCCTTACAGTATAGCATGACTCTATTCCTCCTATCATTGCCTCGTATTCAGCCTCGTTGTTCGATGCCTTGAACATGAACTTTAGGGCATGCTAGTATCGCTCCCCCCGAGGGCTTTCGATGATCAAGCCAGTCCCGCTCCTGTCTTTGGTGGACGAGCTATCCAATAAAGGCTCCATGATGGAGGGAGTGGGCTGTATCCTCAGCAGTGACGGTGCTTTCGGCTAGGAAGTCCGCCAGAGCATGGGCTTCTATGGCCCGCCGAGCTTCATAGATGAGGTTGTACTACGATAACTCAATAGCCCACTTCAAAAGCCATCCAGAAGCGTCCAGTCTTTAGAGGACGTTCTTCAGGGGGTTGGTCGGTGAGGATGGTGATCCTATGTGCTTCTAAGTAGGGTCCTAGCTTTCGACTGGCCATTACCAGCGTGTAGGCGAACTTCACTATGAGGGGGTAGTTCACCTCAGCCCTGACTAGGGCGTGACTCATATAGTACATGGGGATTTGTTCCTTATGGCACTAATAGCCTGTTCTGAAATAGCCAAGTAGAGTTGGAGTGCCTTCCCATGAATGGGGCTGGCAATCCTAGGCAGATGAGCCAGATAAGTTTTCAATGCTTGGATTGCCTCGTCTGCTTCCTTGTCCCAAGTGAATTTAGCACGTTTGCGTAGCACATGGAAGAAAGGCCGGCACTTGCCGGTGGATCTGGACATGAATTGCTGAAGGGCCACAATGCATCCTGGTAACCACTGGACCTCCTTGAGATTGCGCGGTGGCTTCATGTCTAACACGGCTAGGATTTTGTCGGGGTTGGCCTTGACTCCCCAACTACTAATCATGAATCCGAGGAACTTGCTTAACCAAACTCCAAACACGCACTTCTTTGGGTTAAGCTTCATCTCATACGTTCGGAGAATGTCGAGCGTCTTCCGTAGATCTTGCCCATGCTTCGCGTCGGGCATGCTCTTTACTATCATGACATCCACGTATACCTCCATAGTCCGACCGATGAAGGGCTTAAATAGTTTGTTCACTAGCCACTGGTATGTGGCCCCCCTGTTCTTCAGCCTGAACGGCATCACCTTATAGCAATGCAGGCATCGATCGATTATGAATGCAGTCTTTTCTTGATCCTCTGGGCATAGAGACATCTGGTGTACCTAGAGAAGGCGTCCATGAAGCTCAGCAGGGCGTGCCCGGATGTGGCGTCCACTTAGGGTACTGACATTCAAGTCCCATTAGGCTTTTTCACTAGGACGACATTTGAGATCCACTCAGGCTACTAACATTCCCTGATGAACCTGGCTTCGAGTAGCTTTTGCACCCACGTGGTTGCCACGGCTGCTCTCTCGGGGCCCATGTGTCACTTCTTTTGAATGATTGGTTTGTGTAGGGGATCTACGTTTAGTCTGTGCTCCAAGACGACAGGATCAATGCCGGGCATCTCCTTAGGTCCGAAGGCGAAGACGTCCCAATACTTGTTAGGATAAATTTGAGTGAAATCTAAAGTGCCGCAAGCGTACAGCTTTCATTGTAGTACTTGAGGGTCGTCTCCACATGGACAAGGATGAGATTAAAGTCACTAAATACGAAAATAACTAATCTAGCATCATTCTAAACTAATTAGAGCAATAAACAGCTAAGACTATAGATTATAAATGGATCAAATTCTAAATAATCACTAACTATTCATATTGATTTCATGAGTCCTAAATAACTTATAATTAGATAAAATAGCAAAGCTAAATATGCTAACCCCATTGTCTCAACTAAGCATGATACATATGGGGTCTCCTAATCAAAATTCAAGGCCAACATAATGCAAAATAGGAAAGGAGGGGAAATTTCGAAATCAATCAAGACTAAGTAAGACCAAGTTGCAACTATCAGATACACTCAAAAGAATACAATTACAACCGAATCCATGAAACTTGAGCAGATCTGGAATTGGAGGAAACAAAGAAAAACAAATAGAAGTTAAACCCTCTAATTCTAAAATCCTAACCTAAATATGAAATTGCCAAACTAGACCCTAAAATCAACCAAATTTTCACTCTGAGAATCGACCAAACTAAACTAAAATCAACCAAATTAAATCAACTAAATCATAATACAATTGCATCAACCTGACTAACAAAAATAGACAACTGAGCTGCAGGGTAGAGACTGTGAACAAAAGGAGCGGAACAGAGCAATAAACTAAAACCTAAAATAGAGAAAGCGAGGGCAAGAGGACGGGTCTGCCATTGAACATTCCACCAATTCGAGCATCATCATCACTAGTTCATAGGGTCCTTGCCTAGCACTCGAACAGGCGCAAATTCAGGGGAGAAGGAATTCAAATGTTTCAGCCATGAAAAACCCCAAAAAAAAATCCATTACAAGCTCCACGTTAACAAATTAAGCTTCAAATACATGACAATTGCAAGGTAGAAACAAAATCGAAATCGAAGTAGAGAAAACGAGCCTAGAACCCTAAAATGAACCCTAAAATTGCAAGATACAAAAACAAATCTGATAATTCAAATACTCTAAAATTAAACACAAGAAACTTAAACTAAACCTAATTAAAACCTAGATTTCGAAAATAAACAAAAACCCAAACCCTAAATTACCAAAACAATCTAGATTACCTCAAACTAAAATAAGGACGAACTAAACCCTAAAATAAAACCTAAAATTACCTAGCTCTGGAGCCGCTAGCTTGATTTATATACCTTTAAGCTCGTCTGCCTTCGATCTTCGCTGTTGATGCATAATCGCGTGGCTTGGTCGATGTTGATGATGATGAAGATGAGCTGGCAGAGAGGGAGGTGATTTGGTGTGGTGGGCGCACGCAAGATGGTGGAAAGGATGTTGGTGATGAGTGAAGATGGTGAGGATGATGGCGAGTCAAAGAAGGAGAATCGAGAAGGGGTGAGTGTCTATCGGGTTTTCTGGGTGGAGGCACCGAGAGGGAGGAGAGAGAAGGTGAGGAGATTAAAGGGAGGGGGTGAAGAAGTCACGTGATGGGCACGCGGGGGACTATTTTATTTTCAATTAAATTTTCTTTTATTATTTTTTTGGGTTATAATGGGCATTTGGGTTGGGTTCGAGTCAATTTAGCCAAATTCTTCCATTTTCGGCATTTTTTCATTATTTTTCCGCATTTTGTCTGAATTATTCAATACCTACAAAATAAAATAAAATCAAAACGATTATTTTGAGCATAAATTAGGTGTAAAAGTATCGTAAAAATAACACATTTTTGGCACGAACACTCTTACAGGAGCGTGACCAACGAGTGTCGAGTGGAGGCCTCCATCTCTCGTCCTAAGTGGACCGTGCGGTCGGGACACACATCTTCCAATGGTATTTGTTCAATACCATACACGGTCTCTCGACGAGACCGCTCAGGCTCAGATGAAGTAACTGTGTGTATGACCAAGGCTTCTACTGCCGGGGAAGGAGGTTCAGTCCGCGCTTTCTTACCTGTTGGTGGGGTTTCATGCCTGATCTCCGCTCTACTAGTGATCGAATGCTAACAAGGTAGCATTCGTGAGCCGTTCGCTGATCTTCTTGTAGCGTGTCAATGCTACCATCATCATCTTCAAACTGAAGTTGAAGCAAGTAGGGGATGATAACAATCTTCACTCTATGCGGGTAGGCCGCCCCAAGATGGCGTTGTAGGCCCTGGGGACATCAACGACCAAAAAATCCACCTCCAGATTTTTTACCTTAACTTTGTGTAATACCCGTGTTTTTATTTTTACGTTAAGCTGACTGTCTTGCCTTTTTGATGTTATACAATCGTATTTTCTAAACAATATGAGTTAAATTATTATTGATGTGCCTGCATGAACAATAATTTTATTAAAAAGAATATTATTTTCGCCATTAATATTATTATTATTGTTAGTTTGAAAATTTTTTAGTGGTTTCAATAAGCATTAATAAGGATTATTAATGGTTACTAGATCGAGTAGGAACCTGAATACAATTAGGTTGTCAACGTTCAAATTAGTTTTGTTGTTTATTGAATTGAACCTTGGCGTATTTGGGAACGAATAATCGACGAAAGATCGTATGATCAATTCGGGTTTAGAATATGGGATACAAAATTGGACTAGCGATGTTAATTATTGAGCGAACTTAGAACAAAAAAATACAGAGAGAGAAGTAGAGGGGTATTTTTATCAATGCGCCTGGCCCCCTTTTCTTCCTTCTCCTTCAAGCGAACCCCCAACCCCTCTGAGCCTCACTTCTATCTCTCTCTCTCTCCCCCCCTCTTCATCTTCTTCCTCAGCCCTCCTCTGCCATACACACGGCCACCAAGCTCCAAAATTCCTTAAATTCTCCTCAAAACAACTCACTTTGACCCTCATTCAACTTCCCCAGAGGCAAACAAACCTTTAGTGAGAATCTAGGTAAAAATTTGAATGAATTTGCCATGTTTTTAGTAGAATCAGGCGTCGAATCGAAGCTCCAAACACTTGTCAAAGCTTGCTCATGCAATCTTGTTTCTAGCTACCTCAAATCCTCTGTAAATTGGGTGTGGATTTGCTATACCGAACACCCATCATAATCTCAAGACAGTGAGTAAATTCCGATCAGATTGGGGGCCCGAATTGCGTGTGTGAGGTGTGGATTGGGTCTGGTCGTGCGGTCAGCAAGCAAGGGTTGACGATTGGAGTTTTCTAACACTCAAAGTCTAGCTTAGCAACCTTTGAACGAGTCTTTAGCTTGGAATTGAGGTGGGGTTTCTCTTCCTCCTAAATTGTTAGTAATTTCGATGAATTTTACTGATTTTGGTTAGTGCATGTTTGAATTCTGAGTTAGCAATCAGTATTTGGAGAATTTAGAACTGAAATTGGGTAATTATAATGATGATGTTGATTTTGGGATTCTTGCATATTGAGTTGATGCGTGATTTTACTAACCGGTCAGTTTGGAGATTTATAGACTAACCAGAATACTGCCATAGCACTGCTATTGCATCAATTTATTGTGCCTATATTTTGTTTTGGAGGTTAAGGTTGCTAACCAGGTGATTCAAGGTATTCGTAGAGGAAGCTGAATTCTATTCAAATATCATTGCTAAATCATATTGGTTATGCTTAAATTTTGCTTATGGCAATTAGTATGAATGTTACGCTTGTGTATGTTGTTTTCATGAGCTATTGAATGAATTATGGCAATATTGAACCGAGCTTGGTAGTTGGATGGGTTGAGGTGAAACTATTGAGTGATTCGAGGTTCTTGTGGTTGGTCTTATAAGAGGAGGGAGCCTCGGTTTGATATTAACCGCAATCATGTGGATTATGAGGTCTATGAAATATTGAAGTAGATTATACTGAAACGGTTCCTGCGAAGTGTTACGAATGTGCTACTTGTGAACCCCTTCCCTCTTGAAATTGTTAAATGATGCTATGTGATTGATTTGTGAACTCAGGAATCTGTAAAAAGGGTCGTTAAAAGCTTGCTTTCATAATTTTGAATGTTTCTAAATGTTCACCAGTTGTCTGTTAGTTTGTTAAGATGTTTGTAGCCTAAAAAGATCCCAAATCATCATACTACTCAGTGAATGACCTAATTGAACAGTCGATAGGTCTAGGAAGTTAAAAAGCAAACTAGTAGCGAGGTCGAAAACATTTTAAGGCTTTGGTTCATTCATATCTCCTTATTTGTGTTTAAAAGGATTGTAAATGAACTGAAAACGAGCAACTGAATGTGTTAATTATGAAACTTAGTTTAAGTTAGATGCTAGCCAAGTACTTTAAGTTTTGAATTGGGAGTGAGTAAACTAATTATGATTTTAAGAAGCTTTTTATGTTGAAAATGAAGAACAATAAACCATTAATGGGGTTATAGGCTATTTTGGCTAGACAAGCATGACTTTAATGAAGTAAGCAACTATTAAAGAGAAACAATTTGTATTCAGCTAAAGGTGAAACTTACTGTGTGTGACAGTGACATCTTTTTATAACCTAAGAGGGTTTATTATGATTTTAAAGGCCAAGATAGTGCTAGGCAATTGGCCAGGCCTAGGGAGTTAGACCCAGAAGTAGGAACCCTGGAAGACCCTGACGAGGGTAACGTTTGATGATATGGGATAAAACCTTAAGGGTGGGAACAAGACGTAAGATAAGGCGTGAGCCGTTTCCCCTAAACATAATGTTCGATGATGTGTTATGCATGATAAAACCTTAAGGGGGGACTGGACGCAAGATAAAGCGTGAGCTGTTGCCCCCCATAGAGGACAATATCAAAGTTAAAGCTACTCTGCTTGGACGCGTTTTGGCCAAATGTTATGTTACGTATACCCCGGGGATAACGTAAGCTGTGAGTGATGACCTCACATAGGGCAAGTGTAGATCTCACCTAGCCAGCACCTTATAAGATCTTATGCCTGAAAAGAGAAGATATTTTCCTGATAAATGAGAAAATGATTTGAATTATTACCAGCATGGGTATTTCAGAAACTTTTAGAAAGTAAATGGCCTTGAAGAGGCTAGTGTGAATTGCAAATTATTCTTTAAAGAGGCTAGTTTGATTTATAAACTATTCTTTAAAGAGGCTAGCTTAATTTATAAACTATTCTTTAAAGAAGCTAGCTTGATTCATAAACTATTCTTTAAAGAGGCTAGCTTGTTTTATAAACTATTCTTTAAAGAGGCTAGTTTAATTGTAAACTATGCTTTGAAGAGGCTAGTTTGATTTGTAGACTATTCTTTGCATACAACATGAGTTACTATATTTCCAAAATGCGTATTTGAAAGCATTTTACCTTATCCTTGTGGCTTACTTACTTATGCACCTACATGCTTGATTGTTAAGGAAGTTTAGCTATTAAGGGACTAGAAGTGAGCTTGAGTGGCTAGTATAGAGCTTAGGGGTGATGATTCTTCTTTGAGGACAATGATTGCCTAATATGATAGTAATATACAAATGTTGTATGACTGCTACTTATCACTATTGCCTGCAAATGGTTTTGGTTTTTAAGGAGTTGAGAAATACTCACTAAGCTTGTGGTAGCTCATCCCTTTCCTTATTCCCTTTCTAGGTCCAGTCTAAGTAGGTATAAAGGTTGTTTTTGAAGTTATTTTGATGCCGACCTGTCAGGAGCCTTTTGCCAGTCTCAGTTGCATAGTTGTTATGAAGTGTTCGATACTTTACTATGTTTGTACTTATTTAAGCTCATTATTGAATGCGTAAGCATATAGTCGGCTCTGTACCATTATATATAATGCTATAACCCTTGTGCTTAGTTGGTTTGAATGTTAATGACCCAGGCGGATGTCCCGTGGCTGTGGATCTAGTCACCATATGTCTTGTTTTACCTTATTATCAGTTTACAGGTACCCTTAGCTAAGCTAAAACCATAAAATGTTGTAAAAACAGGGGAAACTCTTGTAGTTTTATTCCAGGACGTCTACCTAAATGCTAATGACCTTACTCAACTTCAATAACCTTAGGGATTTCCTTTAGGAATCCTGGCGGTATAACTCCTCCTCGGGTTGGGGGTGTTACACTTTGTCGCCAAAGCGCAAAGGTAGACGGATCATCCCGGTGGGGTTCACCTCTTGTCCCCCAAAACCCAGAATGGGGTGTACAAAAGGGATAATCTCCCTGCCCAGGTAGGCCAACTTCTCCAAGCAGTCCCAAGTGATGATATCTACCGAGCTTCCGGTATCAACAAGAATTCTCCGCACAATGGCGCTGGCCATCTTCACTTCTACTACCAGTGGGTCGTTGTGCGAAGATGTGAAGCGTGGGCCCAATTCCCCACCGAACACCATAGTGGGCACTATAATTCGGTTTCCTTGTTCAGCCATGAGAACTTGCTGGGCTCCTCAAAGTTAAACCTTCTAGGCAGACCGAGTGATGCCCTCGATGTATCCTCCAGTGATAATGGTTACTATCTCAGTGGAGCATTCTTCATCTTGGGGTTCAGACTGCGCAGGCTCATGTTCTTTTCGAAGGAACTGCAGACCTCTTTTTAAGAACCGGTTAATCTGTCCCTTATCTGCCAGTTCGTGAAGGGCCTTCCTCAGTTCCTGACATACGGCGGTCATGTGACATTCTGTTTGTAAAACTTATAATATTTCCATGGGTTATGGGGTTTCAGCACTGAGGTCATCCGGGGCGGCCTCTTTAGCATGGGATGATCCCTTACTTCCATAAGGATACTTCTGGTATCTGTGTTGAATTGAGGATCAGCAACCTTAAGTCGTGGCCTCCTCTCTCCTCCTCCCTCACCTGTCTTTCAGTTAGGGCTTTTGTCCCCAAGGACCTTAGCTTTCTTGGAAACATCCGTGCTTTAAAAGCAGATCTCGGTGGCACGGACAAAATCGGCGGCCTTCCTTAGCGCTTCCAGCGGGGCGGTCTCCTTCTGCTTAGCCAGAGAAAACTTGAACTGGCCACTCTTCAGGCCATTGAGGAACGAAGTGTATGCCACCCCATCCTCTAGGTCGGGAATCAAGGCCGCCTCCTAGTGGAGGCATTTGACAAAGTCAGCTAAGGACTCCTGTCGTCCCTATTTGATCCTCAAAAGGTGGATGCTCGTTCACCTTTCTTTACGGCTGCCGATGAACTGGCTGACAAACCTGTCAGCCAAATCCTGGATATACATCTATACCTTAAGGGTAGCAAGGAAGAACTTATAGTACGCGGCATCATCAACATCTTGGATATACATCTGTACCTTGCACACCCCTGAATGCTCCTCAGTATCAGTTGTCCCATCATACAGGTCCATGGTGGGCATCTCCACCTTTCCATAGCGTGGAGCATTGATGATCTCTGCGCTAAATAGGATGGAGAAAGGGATGGGCCCGGTCTAAACGGTCGTACCAGAGACCTTAATCCGGGTGTCAGGACGCCTCTCTATCTCCATCAACAACATGCTCCTTCGGGGAGGACCAACCCCGTGAGATCTAGGCGGAGTCTGGCTGCGCTGGTGAGACCGCGGGCCATTGCCCTCCCGAGGGGAGACTTAGTGTGCGCTCAAGGTCAAAATAACGCTCGGGGGCCCACCGTCTTTCAGAGGCTTCACCCCGAGGCCTCAAGGTCTACTCCTGCTCCTCGCACCAGGCTGCTCACCTCGCCGGCCCTCCATGGCTTGGACGGTGGCTATGCTAGGCGTTAACCCAATGGAACGGTCTTGGTTTTCCCCCGTGTCTGCCTATCTCCATTAAGGTAAGGGGCCTCCCTCATCCTCTCACTGTGGCGGAGGGACACCACGGGGTCGTGCCTATGGGAGGGCTCACAGCCTATGGTAGGCACGTACTCGAAGCGAGGTAGAGGTCTCACAGAACTCGCAGCTTCCACAACCTTCTTCACTTGCTCTGAGACCTGCTGCATTATGGCATCCTTCATGGTGGACATGAAGTTTTTGAGGTCATCCATCGTGTCGTAGCCCTTTTTCCTCGCCGGATGCTGCTCGACCGACTAGGGGTCTGCCCGAGAACTTTCTAAGGTGTCCGCGGCCTCTGGAGGGACTGGGGCTTCTGTGGCGGGCGCTTTATCTCTCCTAGTTCGTGCTCGCGTGGCTTCATTGACCACCATTGTTCACTGATCTCTCCCAACAGACGGCACCAAATCTGTTTCGGGAAAAACTTTTTCATACCTTGTTGAAGATGACATGGGACGAGAGTTCGGGCTTACGTGATAGCACGTGCAGATCAATTGGTGGGCCCTTCTCCTTGGTCGAAGCTGCAAAAAAGGCACCCCTGGGTTGTGAACCGGGGAACGCCTCTCCAACGGTCAAGTCAGAGGAGGGTTCAAGAGAGATAAATGCGGTCAAGAGAGAGAGCGTACAGTCAAATCTATCAAAGTGCAAGTCCCTTGCCCGAGGTGGGTAGGTGAGTATTTATAACTCTTGTGGCGAGGGATAGGATGGTAATTTCATGCTGGAAACCTCCCCCAAGTGGGTTGCTATCTGATTTGCGCTGTTTGGGCCTCTGATGGGAGTCCCAAGGGTCCCGTTTGGGCCGACTATGCCTGGTTGGGCCCGTCCTGCGATTAGGGATCCCTGGGCCTTTCTAGAGAAAATCACATTTTTTGGATCAGTCATTAAACTCACAATAAGATCGAGATGAGAGAGAAAGAGAAAGTGAGACATAGGTGCGAAAAAGACACATAAAAAATAAGGCATTCCTAATCTCATATGGCAATAACACAAACTGCGTCCATCATATCAACATGCATAGTTAGGATGCTCTCTTCTCACACTTCCTACAGCAAAGCTCTTCTCACTGTATCCACACCCATATGTATGTTTTGTGTGTGTGTGTGTGTGTGTGTGTGTGTGTGTGTGTGTGTGTGTGTGTACACACACATATGCACACATATACATGTATGTGTGTCTGTGTGTATGTGTATGTGTGTGTGTGTGTGTATACACACACACACCTACATACATACATATACATATACATATTCTCTATTTTATCTACAAAAATACAAACGCCCAAATGTAGGCATAATAAGCTAACAGTTGTTAAGACACTGGCTAAAATAAATGAAAGGGTAATCCACATAGGAAATTTAGGAGCAAATACTATGTTGCTATTTATATTTATAAATTTACTCTATGTTGCTTAGACTTAGGTACAAGTGTTGAACACAGCTGCGTCAGACTTGCCTTAGCAAAAAATATAGGACATTATGAGCTTATTCTAAAATTGGATACGGGTACGGGGACAAAACTATTTTTTAAATCAAAATTTTTAGACTTGTCCTTGATTTTTTTCTAAAAATTTTAAGTTTACCATAATTATCGCTAATAATTTTTTTAAAATTTAATGCTTCAAATTTATGACTATTATTTGAGGGGTGGCAATAGATACAAAACTTTAGTGAAATTAGGTCTTGAAGACTTACACTTTGACTTGGGCCCAAAGGTCAAATGTGATATAAGCCTGCAGTTCAATTTTTTTTTTTTTTAAAAAGGCCCACACTCTAGTTTTAATGAGAGGCATCAAAATAAAAGAGAAAAACTCTAGTTATTGCAACTGCATGACTAATGAGTGAGAGAGAGAGAGAGAGAGAGAGAGAGAGAGAGAGAGAGAGAGAGAGAGGCAGACAAAGATAGATGGGGAAGGAGATCAAAACTATACAAGGACTTGAAGAAGAATAATAGAGAAGATGGCGTCGATCATCGAAACTGTACTCCAGGCATGTTTTTTGCTTCTCCTCTTTCACCTTTATTTGTAAAATGAAAGAGACACACATGCTCTTCAAACTAGCCATGTCAGATTGCCCCTTGTCGAGTCCATCCCATATCCGGTGTCGGAATTCATGTCGGGTCGTGGCGCCATGGGTGTGGCCGGTAAAATATCAAGTCTGAGCATCATAGATTTTACTTGTCAACATTGAGTGGAAAAAACAAATATAGTATTGATAGCTTCTATGGTTACTCAATTTGTTGGATACTGGGGACTTGATCAGCATGTTGGATGCTTCAATTGGCCAAAATCTTGTGATCTAGATGGTACACAGCCTATTGTCTTTGATTTTTTTGTGGCCATGTAACCTTAAATAGAATACTAAATTTAAGACATGTACCTATTACACTCACTTAGCCAATCTGATGATTGCTAAATAATGCTTCTTTGATTGGATGCTAAGAAACAAGTTATCAACTTTGGCCTGTATAGCTTTCTGTTTCTATTCATCATTATCAGTGGCAACTGCAAATCTGCTAATGAAATGTCCTATTGTGTGTGCAAGTAAAATGTGGATATCAACACCTACTTTTATATATGCTTTTGGTGTCTTATTGTAGATATTTTGGAAATCAACTTGTTACCTCATCCTGCCTGCCCCTTTCAGATTTTTTTATTGTATTATCTAAATTTTAATAATTGAATATCAGGTTTAGACCTAGGCAATCGACCGAACTTCCATTGGGCCTAAATGCATGAGCCTTAAAAAAGGGATAGAAACCCATTGAATTTCTTAAGTGGACCTGGCCCTTAATGGGTTGCCAATTAACTAAACATAGCGGGCCAAGACTAGTTTAGGATGCGGTTTGTTCAATGCTATTTGTTAGGGGTAACTTCTCACCCTAGTGACACACAATCTATCTCTCTAAGCTTCACTCAAAACCTGAATCTATGAATAGGCGATCTCACCTCGTATCTCTCCCTCTTCCCAAGTGTAAAATAAATAATTCCATAAGGAGATCTTCGCAATGCTAAAATTCAATTCACTCACTTTGATGCTTTCTTAGCTCAAAAGCATTATTACTTCTGCTTTAATTTTAATTTTAGTTTTTCAATGAGTTTGCAAATTATACTTCAACATTTTTAACTGTGCATTTTACTTGATTAATTTGAGCTTAGTTGAGACTATGAGTTGATCATTGCGATTTTTTTTAAAGTTAGTTTTGGTTCGAGAATCGGTCGATCTGGGTGTCAAAGTGGCAAATTCATCTATCAGGTTTTGGTTTGTGTCGTAAACTCTTTTTCATCTTTCCTTCCTTACGCTGTCTGAATCATTATTTTTCTAGATTAGGGTTTCGTTCAGTGAATAGAGATCAATCAAGAAATAGAATTTTCATCATTGAACCTGCATGGGTTTTGTTTCTAGCAATATATGAAAAATTCATTTTAGACCAAAAGGGGGAAAATAAAAACAGAGAGAGAGAGAGAGTTCTGGGGTTTTGTTGAGTTTATACTATATATCCTCCAAAGTTTGTGAC
>JAKOGI010000234.1:320000-327500 GCA_029747015.1 Carnegiea gigantea | reverse complement strand
GTACCCCACAAGGCATGCTTGAAGGTCAATCCATAACTCGACCACCATACTTCAATGGCCAACACTATGGTTGGTGGAAGAATAGGATGGAAAACTACATCCAAGCCGAGGACTATGAGTTGTGGATGCTCATCAAGAATGGACCACTCATCCCAAAGAAAATAACTGAAGATGGAAAGTCAATCCCCAAGGAGCCTAAAGAATTCAATACTGAAGATTACAAAATGATGGAGAAGAATGCCAAAGCCAAGAAACTTCTATATTTTGGCCTAGGCCCTAATGAATATACTCGCATATCTGAATGTGAGTCGGCCAAAGAAATCTGGGATGCTTTGCAAGTAGCTCACGAAGGGACCAATCAAGTAAAGCAATCCCGGATTGAATTGCTTATGAGAAAATATGAGCTGTTTGAGATGGGTGATCGTGAAAGTGTGATGGACATGTACACTCGCTTCACTCACATAACGAATGAGCTAAAATCCTTGGGAAAATCCTTCACCACCGAAGAATTGGTGAGGAAGATCCTAAGAATTTTACCTCATTCTTGGGAAGCGAAAGTAACGGCCATCCAAGAAGCTAAAGACATGAATAAGATCACCCTAGATGAGCTGATTGGCAACCTCCAAACGTATAAACTTAGGAAAAATTCTCAACAGAAAGATGAGACAAAGAGAGATCGAGGTCTTGCACTAAAGGCCTTAGAAGATGATTCTGATTCTGATGAGGAGGAGATTGCCATGATCACTCAAAAGTTCAAGAAGTTCTTCAAGAAAATCAAAGAAAATAGCAAAAGGAAGGACTTCAGCAAGGCCAGAAACACCTCTCGGGAACAGTTCTCCGGGTGTTTCAAGTGTGGCAAACTGGACCACATTGTGAGAAACTGCCCACTGCACAAGGAAGAACAAGAACCCGAACACCCTAGAAAACAGGGAGGAAACAGGGTGTAAGCAGCTCAGCGAAAAGGTTCTCAAAAGCTATGCTCGCGGCCTGGGGAGACTCAAGCGAGGATGAGGAAGGGTCTGAAGCTGGGGAAGCTGATGTAGCACTCATGGCAAGAAGTGACACTGATTCAGATGATGGATCAACAGATAGTCTGACTCAACTCAAGAACAAGGTACGTGGTCTAAATAAATCAACTCTTGAGGAATTAGTGTACACTATAACGGATATATGTGCTGAATTAAAAAGGGATGTTCGAGATCTAGAACTTGAAAATGAAACCCTTAAATTGGAAAAATTTGAAGTTGACAAAGAGACTCTTGGCTTGCATGAAAACATCAAAGAAGAGACTTGTTCTACTAAACTGACTGAGCTAGAAAAGGAATCCCTTGACTTAAAAGGTAAGGTCGAGTCTTTGCTGGAAGAAAATAAAAACTTGCTTGAGAAAATAAAACACTTGGAATCAGACCTTGCCATAAACAAGCTCTGGAACAGGTCCTCACAAGCACTTGAATGGTTAAACACCCATCATAGTCGAAATAGAAGAGGACTAGGTTTTGTGCCTAAGATGACCTACCCAGTGAATAGAAAATATGTAGGATTATCTGAGAATATTGCATGTTATCACTGTGGTAAAACGGGTCATTACTGTTATACTTGTCCCTTAAGAAAGTATGCCATTAAAAGGAACTCAGTGTATGGAAAACAAATATGGGTTAGGAAAGATGAGATTTGTACCTCTAAAGGAATGGGACCCAAGTGGATCTGGGTTCCCAAAACTAACCTTTGATTTGTTTTGCAGGCTGAAGTGAGAGAGAACAACCCAGCAAACAACCCAGCAAACAGTGCAGGGAACAGTCTAGGGAACAAGCAGCTGTGGTATGTTGACAGTGGGTGTTCGAGGCATATGACTCCAATTTTCTCTCACTTACAGCTTCAGAAGGTGGGAGTGTGGCATTTGGAAACGGCAAATCCGGGACAATTGTCGGCATAGGTAAGATAGGTGAGTCACTCTCCCATTCAATTGACAATGTTTATTTTGTGGATGGATTAAAACACAACTTACTAAGTGTGTCCCAACTGTGCGACAAAGACAACCTAGTAGTGTTCTCACCAACACATTGCTTGGTTGTGAATATGAACACAGGAGATGTTGTGTTGAGGGGGAAGCGACACAAGAATGTTTATAAAGTGTGTATCTCCACTCTTCCCCAAAATAATTTGACTTGTTTGAGTGCCCTAAATGATGATGTTATGCTTTGGCACAAAAGGCTAGGTCATGCAAGCCACTCACTTTTGAACAAACTTGTAACCAAAGACTTAGTGGTAGGCTTACCTTCCATCAAATTCAATGATGACAAGGTATGTGATGCATGTGCCAAAGCCAAACAAGTCAAAAATTCATTTAAATCCAAAAAATGTGTAGGTACTACTCGATCTCTTGAATTGATACATATGGATCTATGTGGTTCAATGAGGATCATGAGCCGAGGTGGCAAGAGGTATGTGCTTGTGATAGTGGATGACTACTCTCGTTTCACTTGGACTTTGTTTTTGGCTTCTAAAGATGAAACCTTTGAAAAATTTCTTGCTTTCATTAAAAAGATTGAAAAGAGAGTAGGACATTCCTTGGTATGCTTAAGGTCTGACCATGGGACAGAATTTGAAAATTCAAGCTTCACTGATTATTGTAATGAGCATGGTGTTGATCATAATTTTTCTGCTCCAAAAACACCCCAACAGAATGGGGTGGTAGAACGCAAAAATCGTACTCTAGAAGACATGACTAGAACAATGCTTGTTGGTAGTGGTCTTCCTAGAAACTTCTGGGCTGAAGCTTTGAACACATCATGTTACATTGTAAATAGATGCATGATTAGACCTATTCTTAACAAAACTCCTTATGAACTTTTCAAGGGAAGAAAACCTAATATTATGCATTTGAGAGTTTTTGGTTGTAAATGTTATGTGCATAATAATGGAAAAGATGCCTTAGGGAAATTCGATCCAAGGAGTGATGAAGCAATATTCCTTGGTTACTCCTCGCATAGTAAGGCATACAAAGTGTTTAATAAGAGAACCTTGTGTGTTGAGGAAAGTGTGCATGTGCTTTTTGATGAAACTAACTCTCTAAGCGAGAATGATGCACAGGAAGAAGACTTCGAACTAGGTCTTGTTAGAAAAGACGTGCTGCTTCAAGGTGAACAAGGTAAGGATCAATCAGAGGGAGCAAGTTCTGAGGCTGTTCTTCAGGAAGGTAAGCAAGGTGTGAACCAAACAGGGGGAAACAGGGTGGAACCCTGTTCGGGACAACACCAGCCGAATCCTTCAGGGATAAATCTAGGAACAAGCTCCCAAACAGGCTCGAGTTTCACCGCGTATTCCAGCTAGGATGGATAGCGAGTCTGTGAACCCACTTTTACCACGATCATGGAAATACCAAAGTTCACATCCTCTTGATCAAATTTTGTCTGATATTAATGCAGGAGTTCAAACTAGATCTAGACTCAAAAATTTCTGTGCTTTCTATGCTTTTCTCTCAAAAATTGAGCCTAAGAATATTAATGAAGCCCTTGCAGATTCAGATTGGGTCACAGCCATGCAAGAAGAACTCCATCAGTTCGAAAGGAACAAGGTATGGCACCTTGTGCCACGGCCAGAGGATAGAACAATCATTGGAACCAAGTGGGTGTTCCGTAACAAGCTAGATGAGTGCGGAACAGTCACTAGGAACAAGGCCCGGCTGGTGGTTCAAGGCTACAACCAAGAAGAGGGAATTGATTATGAAGAAACCTTTGCACCTGTTGCAAGGATGGAGGCTATTCGAATCTTAATAGCATTTGCAGCCCATATGGAGATCAAGTTGTATCAAATGGATGTCAAAAGTGCATTTCTAAATGGATACCTCAAAGAAGAAGTGTATGTCAAACAACCCCCCGGTTTTGAAAGTGATGAATTTCCTAACCATGTTTTCAAACTTGACAAAGCACTTTATGGTTTGAAACAAGCCCCTAGAGCTTGGTATGAGCGGTTGTCAAGTTTTTTATTAGAAAATGGTTTTACAAGAGGCAAGGTAGACAATACCTTGTTTCTAAAATCTAAGGGGGAACATTTGTTGATTGTCCAAGTATATGTCGATGACATCATATTTGGTGCAACTCATCATGATTTGTGCAATGAATTTTCAAAAATGATGAGGAGTGAGTTTGAAATGAGCATGATGGGTGAGCTTAATTTCTTTCTAGGCTTACAAATCAAGCAAACTTCAAACGGCACCATGATCCATCAACAAAAACATATCAAGGAGTTACTTAAGCGTTTTGGGATGGAGTCGGCCAAGCCCATTGATACTCCCATCTCTCCCTCAACCAGGTTGGTAATGGATGATGGTAGTCCCTCAGTTGAGGAGAAATCCTATAGGGGCATGATAGGGTCACTCCTATACCTGACGGCTAGTAGACCTGACATTGTTTTCAGTGTTGGTCTATGTGCACGT
Organism: Carnegiea gigantea; assembly: GCA_029747015.1. NCBI lineage: Eukaryota > Viridiplantae > Streptophyta > Magnoliopsida > Caryophyllales > Cactaceae > Carnegiea > Carnegiea gigantea. Next base: position 323,065 of record JAKOGI010000234.1, on the reverse strand, counting down.
TTTCAGTCTAACCCTAAAGAAACTCATCTTAAGGCTGTAAAAAGGATTTTAAGATACTTAAAACATACACTTGATCTAGCCTTATGGTATCCTAGAGGTTGCAACTTTGATCTTGTTGGGTATGCTGATGCTGATTATGCAGGTTTCTTGGTTGATAGAAAAAGCACCTCAGGTATGGCTCACTTTCTTGGACCTTGTTTGGTATCTTGGGCAACCAAGAAACAACTCTCTGTTGCCTTGTCCACAGCAGAAGTTGAGTATGTGGCAGCTGCATCTTGTTGTGCTCAGTTATTATGGATAAGACAACAACTCAAGGACTTTTGTGTTGACATAGGATGCATTCCTATTTATTGTGACAATACAAGTACAATTAACATTGCCAAAAATCCATGCCAACACAAAAGAACAAAACATATTGACATTCGACATCATTTTCTAAGAGACAATGTTGAAAAAGGAGTTATCTCAATGAATTTTTGTGCCACTGAAAATCAAATTGCTGATATATTCACAAAAGCATTAGGTAGAGAATAATTTGAAAGGAATAGACTCGAACTAGGCTTAATTAGAACAACCTGACCAACCTGTTCTCTCTCCCTAATTGCAAAACTTAAAAGTTACGGGCACAACATGTTAAATTTTTGTTTGCAATCAACTTCTGTGCTATGTTTAGTATATGTGAGATTTGCAACTTGCTGACACTCATTGAGGTCTAATAAGATTGCCCTTATTGTCCCATGTTACCGAGTAAGTAACCTCAAGAACAAGCACCAGAAACAGGTACGCCTCTTGTTTGTCAAATATGTGCAACAAATTGAAAATTGCTAATCTCTTCCCGAGGCGTGCGCGGCCTAAATAAATGCAAAAGCCCGTTGCAAAACGGGCAAAATCTTTTAAAGATTTCGCATGTCTCTCTCTTTAAAGCTCTCTTGCTCAATCTCTTACCTCCACCGAAACTCTCTTGCTCTGAAACTCTGTTCAAGAAACCCTAATCTCCCTCCTTCCTCTGAAAAATGGCATCTCCCATTAGCTCTGAGAGCTCCTCGACCTCGACTCAGGGCAACCAGACACAGAGCACAGCCTTGCAAACAGCCACAGCCCTGTTTGTGCCTACACAATTTCTGACGGCCCTCATGGAAGGTAAAACTACTGAACCTTCTTGACCCATTGTCTATAAACCTTTTGGGTTTTTGAAAAGTATCGACCTTAGAACAGTGAATCTGAAATTGGAAGACATCCTGTACAAATTTGGGTAGAATTTGATTTTGTTTGGTGAAACGGGCGCATGTCAATCCCAAGAACTTGTTGAGGCATCTGAAAGAGAAATTGGGGCTTTATATGACATCAATTCGTTTGGGTTGTTTCCTGAGCAGGAAACAGGATCAGAAACAGGGCCTGAAGTTTTTAGGGATGACCTAGGGGAGGATTTGTCAAGAGAAGAAGGGGGAAGTAGTGGTCAACTGGAGGAGGCCCCTGCCAAAACTGAACAAGCCACACCAGTACCACCAACCGGTGAGAAACGCAAACGGTACAAAATTGTGGCTAGGCGTACTAGAATGCCAAGAACACGACCACCATCAAGGCCTAAAAGCGGCCAGACTGAAGAGCCCTCAAAAAGTGAACCCCCTGTCAAACCAAAACACAAATCCCCTCTTCGGCCAAACCCATAAACAGACCCATAAGAAAATCAGCTCGAATAGCTTTTCACTCCACTCCTCGTCCTGCCAAACAGTCAGCCCGTGTTGTTGAGGAAATTGATTCCTCCTCTGAGCCTTCATCAGATAGCGACCCTGAGAACACCACCTTCAAACAGGGCACTCCCGTATTCTCAGAGTCCTCAGAGGATAAGCCTCTGTCTGCACCAAAATCGACCTCCACTTTACCCTCCAAACCATCACCCCTCAAAACTCCCAAGAGAAAAGCCTCTCTCAAACACGCCTCCACCCAAGACCCTCCTACTGAGCCTCAACCTAAAAGAGCCAAGAAGTCTACCCCGTCCACAATCTTAGCCAAACTGACCCAACTGCTTCAGAGACGGGTAGTCAGGGGCAAAATTATCAAGGTAAAATATTTTAAGGAACAGGGTCTGGGGGTTTCTGCACAAGCTGCGTGCACAGGGGTGGTATGAGCTGTTTACAAACACCCAGCTGGGGTGTTCTGTACATGAGTTGGCAGAGTTCTATGCCAACTGCACTGTCACCGAAGGAGTGGTGACAAGTATTGTTAATGGGCAACAGCTTCGCTTTGATGCGAAGATATTGGGGAAAATTCTGGGGATTCCCTCCATGGGCTTTGATATCTATGTGAGAGAAGACAAGACTATTCTAGGGATAGCCGGGCTGCTGGAGCTCTCTCAGAAATTTAGCCAGCAACCAAGCCTGCAAACACCCAAGTCCGTGAAGAAAGGAGACATGACATCGCTCCATCAATTGATATTCTGGTTTATCATCAAGAATGTCATTCCCAGGGGCCAGAGTCGTAATCTTGCCGATGCCATGGATCAGTGTCTTATGGACCTGATGGACAAGGAAGAGCAAATCAACCTTCCTGCCATCATGGTTCGACATATTGCAAGAATTGCAAACACCTCCAGGGAACATGACCTGGGGTATGGTTTCTTCCTGACTAGTGTCTTTGAGCATTTTGGGGTGACTCTACAGAAGAAGGTAGGAGCTCCGTTCATCGATGAGATTGGGAGTAACACCCTTATGGGGTGTGGGTATGCTTTGATTGAGGCGTCTGCCTCAGAACAGGGGACCAGAACACCCCGTCCTCCTGTTCCTGGCAGTTCCTCAGTCAAGCTTGAGGCTGCTTTGGAAGAAAACTCTCGACTCAGTGCTGAGCTTACTGCTGTAAAGGCTGCCCTGGATAAGGAAAAGGCTCTCAATGCAAAACGCCATGAAGATATCCTCGCCCTTCTCTCTTCCCTCTCAGCAAAATTTTCCCCTCCTGCTCTCTGATCACCCCCCATCTGTTGTTCTCATAGCCTGTTCTCACTTCTCTTGGTTATCCTCTCTTGCTAGTTTGTACTTTCTGTTGCACTCGTTTGGTGAATGACAGGTTAT